>CM021108.1:351143301-351156118 GCA_007115665.2 Sequoiadendron giganteum
TAAGGATGTTTCCCCTTTGTTTTGTTTAAGGTTGTAAAGATCCTTTATTGTAACATCATGTTGGATGTTAAATGAGTATTGGGAGATGAACTTGTTGACAAGTTCATCAAAATTCTTGATCCCTAGTTGTAGTTTTGAGAACCATTCCATACATGTACCTTCCAAACTTCCTGGGAATAACCTCATTAAGTAATTTTCCTCTTGGGTAAACTCAAGGCTCATTGTTTTGAACTCTCGGATATGATCTATTGGATCTTTTCTTCCATTGTACTTGTCATACTTTGGGAATTCACAGTGTCTTGGAAAAGGTATTAGGCCGACTGTTGCATAGAAAGGATAAGGACAAATGTCTTGTATCGCATACCTTTTGGTACTCCCTTTCATCATATCCTGCAACTGTTGTTGTAACATTTGCATTTGAGATGTCAAAGAAGCAACTGGATCTATTGTTTGTGTAGGTTGTAGTATTTCAGTCTCACTTGTTCCAGGCTCTTCCTTCAGATGATTCATGTCAAAGTCCTTGGGAAGTTTGGCACCTGATTCAACCAACATCAAAAGATACTTCTCCATATCTTGTTCTAAGATCTTCTCCATAAATTTATGGAACTTGGGATCTTGTTGAGCTATCTAAATATCCTCTGGAGTTATTTCATTCTTATCATTGTGGTTCAGATTGTTCCAAGGATTTTCCTCTGCCATTGTTTGGGATGTTTCAAGTTCTTGCTCTAAGAGTCTCTATTTTTGGGACCTAGTGAAGATTGGCATACAAATTTTCACACTTTCTTCTGAAATGTTGATCTTCTATGCTGGAAAAATTTCAATTGAACTTTTAACAAATTCAAATAAGATGATTGATCTTATTGATGAGACTATGTTAAAAAATTTAATTACTATACTTGGTTTCATGATAAAGGATGATAGTATCCTGATGATGAAACTTTCGTGTAGTAATTGATTATGTATTTTAATTTGACACTTCGGATTTACAAGATCTTTTTTCAGTTGATAAGATTGGAAATTTGTATAAACCTTTCTGATTTCAGTCTCTAGACAGTGATTCTGATAAAAAGAAACTTGTGTTCTGGTAAAAACTGTGGATAAATGATAGATAGACCAATTGGTAAGATTTTTTAACTCTCTATTTTCAAAGCACTAAAACAAAGTACAGAGGTGCTATTTCACAGAAGCGCTAGAACATAGTCTTGAAGCACTGAAATAGGTGACAGAAGCACTATCTTGACAGAAGTGCTAAAACAGTGCTCGAAAGCACTACAGAAAATGATGGAAGCGCTATCTTAACAGAAGCGTTGAAACAGTGCTTGAAAGAGCTAAAAAAAATGATGAAAGCGTTGTTTTTATAGAAGCGCTAAAATAAAGACTGTAAGCGCTAAAACAGTGCCCGAAAGCGCTATTTCACAAAAGCGCTAAAATAGTGACCCGAAGCATTGAAACAAGTTTTCCAGAGCGCTAAAAATAAGAATTTTGAGACTCTCTATTGTAAGACTTGATCTAGCCTTGTGGTATATTGTATCATGGGTTGCGGAAAATAAGAATGACATATATGTTGACTACGGTTGTGATACTTTGTGAGAGCTCTCCTTTGAAAGAAGGCTCATGAATAGAGTGGTTCTACTATATAATCTAAAGTGTGACCCCTAGCAAAATCATGATATATGTGGATGAATGTTCTATGTTATAAAAAGAGTTTTCGATTTTGATATAGAAAACTCCCTCTTTTTAATTTATTTCGATAACTCAAAGGTTCCTTGGGTTTTATGATTTTGATTTTCCTCTTGACAAACGTGGTGGACTTCCACTTTTGAAGCATGGAGTTTTTCTGATCTAACTTGACTTTGTTGCTTTCAAGATGATCTTTAATCTGATTTTAATGATTATTGTGAAAACACAGCAAGCAATTGTGAGTAATTGTTTTAAACTGAATAGATCGTGTATGTTCAAGAACCACGAATGGTCCTTATTGATTTTTACGGGTTGCTTTAACAATTGTACACAAATTAAATAGACTCACACTTAAGGAAAAATAGGTCATCATTATACTCACAACCCACATCTTGAATTGCGTTGACGCACACAGCCGTATCACCCCCTAGAGGGCACCCGTGTTTTTGTCATTCAGAGTTGGATTTCTCATCCTCTGAGCAAACTGTCCTTGGAAATTATATGGTGAGTGTCTTGGGGCCAGATTCTGCCCTCCCCTTGCACCATGAGTATGACAGTGTTTGGATACTAACTCGGCAAGATACTACTCTATGGTTCGTAGATAGGGCTTTCGTGCGATGCGGCAAATAGATAAACTCCCTCAAGAGACCTCCCAATCTTTAGAACAAAGATTTTTGGGATGGTTATCTTGCTCACTACCATCAAGTTGGACTTTCATCAACAACTTTCATTTTTATTATAGTGGGTTGGAATCCTTGGCTTTAGGCATTCCCACTTAGGTCGTTCTCGTAGGGTGAGTACTTTTTCCCACTACGACAGGCCTTCTAAAGGATTTAACAAAGTGTAAATAGCATGAAGTAAAAAGTGAATCTGGCACTTTGGTCACCCAGTTAAGGGGAGAGCATAAGCCAAATCACCATAAGTACAGCATATAAGTTGTTTTTTTTTAAGCCCAAAAAGAAATTTTCTAATCTATGTGAAGGTGTTGCTTCACATAAATCATGTTGTTCTTTTTAACTTATACTGTAAAAATGTGATGACTATCTTAGGATTGATAAATTTTCTTTTAAGAAAAAAAAAAGTGGCTATCCTAGAATTGATACATTTTAGAAACCAAGAAGTGACTACCCTAGGATTGATAATTTTTAGAAACCGGAAGTGACTATCCTAGGATTCATAAATTTTAGTCCAACTGTAAAAAAATTAAAATTTGGCCGCAGTCGCGTCGGATCTAGACAAATTTTACAAAAGTGTTGGAATATTCTACCGAAGTGCTATAACTTTTACCTGAAGCGCTATAACTCGAAAGTGCCGAAACAGGACACTGAAGCGCTGAAGTTTCCCACAGAAGCGTTAAATCGCCGATGCGTTGAAATAGGTCATGGAAGCGCTAAAATTTTTAACGCATGTGGTGTAGTAACATGGAAGCAACGAAACAGAGCATGGAAGCATTGTAGTTTTCCATGAAAGCGCTATAGTTTTTGACGAAAGCATTGAAACAAAACACGTTGAAACCTACGTGACACTTTTTAGAAAATTTGATAAAATTGGGGTTAATGCCCTAGGGTGGGCACCAAATTGTAAGTGGTGAATGAGGTGTAAAGCACAAAACACTTCTTAATATGACATTATATCAAAGACAAAGCCAAATGAATCAATTCAAAGCAAATTGATAAAATTGGGTTAATGCCCTAGGGTGGGCACCAAATTGTAAGTGGTGAATGAGGTGTAAAGCACAAAACACTTCTTAATACGACATTATATAAAAGAGTCATATTGTTCTCTATCTCCAAAGATTTATTAAATCACTGTGGCTCTCAGATCATGTCAGCACTATGATTGTTAAAATGACAATTCAAAGAATGAGAAGGAGGTTAATACAATGACATGAAGCTTGATGTGATAATACTAGATGATAAAGAAACTAAACTAGCATGAATTGACATTGAAACAGATAAATGCAGCTACAGGAAGCAGCCATGATATGAACCTTGGATGCCTGAATTTGAATGCTTGATGCTTTGATTCTTGTAGAGTAAGAGTGTATAAGTTAGATTCTTTGGATCCTTTTCTTGGTTCAATGAGGATGTATTTATAGATTTCCTGGCTGTAGAAATGCACAAGCATGGCATTGAGAGGCTTGGATTCAATCTGGAGGATTGAATGGTGAAAGATGGAGGAGATTGAGAGAATTTTTCTGATTGTCTCTACCCATGAAAACACCAGGCAAGAGAAGAGGAAAGATGGATGGAAGAGGATTGAGAGAAGAATTTGGAATTTGTCTCCAATTTGTCTCCAAAACTTCCTGTGAAGTTTCAAAGCATTAATTTTGACATAATTTAGACATAAATTAGACATAAATTAGACATAGGATATCTAATTCATTTTTTAGGAAATATAGATGGAATATTCTTTATGTCTTTATTCAAATATTTTTGATTTATTTAAATTAGCAAAAGAGGGATAAATAATTTAATAAAACGAACTATAGAAGTTGTTTATTAAATTAAACAGAAGAATATGGAAATTAATAAATAAAGTGTTTGATCTCTATTTAAATAATTTAAGATTGATGTGATAAAATAAAATAAGAAAATGATAATTAAATCAAACAAAGTATTTAATTTTGTCTATTTAATTAAGATGAGATTTAAATGTGAACTATATAAATAAATATTTCTATTTATTCAATAGTAGAAGAAATTTTGATAATTAATCAAATAATTTGTATTTAATTAATCAGAATTCTCCAAACCATTTTTAGGTGTATACAACTATCATCTTTTCTATTGGCAAGTGAAAAGTGTTTAGCTAAATCTCGCCTCTTAAAAGAGTTCATAACCAAGTATTAGAAACTACCTCATTATTTTGACTACTACTTTATATACCATTTGATTGTTGACCACTAAGAGATCCATCAAACATATATAGTCTACAAAGGCCACTATCTAATTCCCAACTTGTTCTATATTCACTTAAAAAACAAAATAAATTTGTTTTTATCATGACAAAAAAAATGAGAGGGTTCAATAGAATTGCCCATGTACCAATAGCCGCTCACCTATTGTAATCCTAACCTCCCAATCAATTTTTGTACAATAATTAATACATGATAATTAAAAGCCTGGTAGAATATTCCACTTGTACCAATTGATGAGTCTAGTTTATGGTCTAATTATTGATAGAGTTTGTTATCCATTTGCTACATTTTTCATAGACTTTGATGCTTGGATGTTGACAATTTTATGATATTTCTTCAAAACCATAGACTTTGGACATGAACTTATTTTCATAACTTTTAATGATATTGGTGTGCTATATGAACTATTTGTGTTAATTTTGCATGCGATTAATTAATGTCACTTTAAGATAGTTACAGATATGCAGTTGTTGTGCATACTAATATTGTCATGCAGATATAATTAGAGGCCTACAGTTAGGGAAGATTCTGCCAGTTAGACATTCGCCATACCGGTCAACAAGGTGGTCATTTAATGGAGGGAAGACTCTCGAAAGCTAAAAGATTCCTCATTTAAATTGAAGAAGTAACCACCTTGTAATGGTCTTAATTGTTGTTGAGAAAATATAGGCATTACTATTGTGGCAGATTTGTGTTAAGGAAAACATGTCCGATAGGTTTTGTGTGTGCATAGCCACCTCTCCACTTTTGCGCTTTCCCTAATGTGGCATCCTTTGAATCTATTGGAGTTGACCTACTTGCTAGGTTTTAGTGGTAGCTTCTATAAATAAGACTCAAATGATCCTTTTGAGGTTTTAATTAGAGGTTGCTCAATATGATGATGTACTCACACTCTTAATTTTTTCAGTAATATAATCATGTTTCTCGATTGTACTCATTTTTTTCAATAAATGAAATGAAGTTATAAGTTTGTGCATATGAGTTACACTAGTTTTAGGGGATACTCATCCAAGGGGTCCCACTTGGTAAGTATTCCATCCCGTACCTTAGTTTAGTTTAGTTGTTATTTTCCATAAAGTAATCAGTTAAGAATCTGACACTATCTGTTCCTGTAGCCACTAGAATTCCATTCTATGATTGTTCCTATGGCCAAAGCAGATAGAGTATTTTCATGTTTTCTCACTAAAATTTTCATTTTTGTCATGCATTTCAGCTTAGTATAGTTGTTGGTTGATGCTCAACACTTATGTTATTTCCTTACAAGAAATTTACTTTCAACATTGCATATTTCTTAGCTGTAGGATGAATATGGCTACTTTGGATTCCTAGTGCAGATACAGTGCTGACCCATTTCAAGTTTACATCCCTAGGTTGACAATTTAAATGCAACTTCATAATGATTGAAAAAATCTATTCAAGCTAGATGTCTAATCTCTGAATCACAACTGTGAAGGCTTAGTTGTTGAATCATTGTAGGAGGCTAACACCAATAGTCACCCACTTTTGTATGTGTAGTTAACAATTGAATATTAGTTAGAGCTGTGCAAATTTTTGGTGGTCATAGCATATGATTACTAAGGAATATGTGTATAGGTATTGGTCCAAACCTTTTTTTAGAGGAATATGTATTAATAGAATTGTGTAATTTTTTTGGTGGTTGTAGCACACAATGTCTATGCATAGCTATCAATCAACACAGGTCCAAATGACCACTTTTGGACCTTTGTGCATGTAATGACTCGTCTCATAGTCATCCTAACTACTCAAAAACTAAACAATAGCTAATTTTTGTTGCTTTTGGATTCGATTTTGTGCTATTTTTTTCATCAACATTTTGGATCACACTCAATGATCCATCCTAAGGATGAAGAGTTGAATAAGATGAGAAATGATTAGTTGCAAACCAAAAATTTTAAAAGAATGGGTTGGAGGAAAGGGGGAGGGGATAGACACACCTCACAAGGAAGAAATATAAAATTATGAAACAAGACATGAGAACAAAATAGTAAAAAATATATAAACATAAAACATGCTAACAAACTAAGAAAACACATAAAATAACAAAAACAACAAAATTAACCCTAATTGTATAAACAATAGCTTTAAAATCTTAAATGATATATGAAAAAAACCAAAAATAAATCATAAAAATCCAACATACCATTTAAAAACTTAAGATGCAAAATTAAAATGAACCAATATTGACCCTCCCCCATAAACCACTATAAATTTAGCACACCACTATAAATTTAACACATTTCACTTTCCAGCGACTAAGTGCACATCCCACACTAATAATGCTCATCAACAATTAATTAGATATTACTATGAAACAAATAGGGTAGTTCTTTGTTAAAATCTAGGACAGAAGGGGAGATGAAAACCACAGTGGTTGCAATGGCAAGTGGTGCGCAGGGGCCCACTTTGGGCCTACCTCTGGTTTTAATGTCTACCTGGAAAGTTGAATGTTTATCCACACCTTTTATCTTTATATTCCTCCCTTGTTCACATTATCTCCATTAAGATTACAATTCTCTCCTAATATTTCAATCGCTGGAAAAATGAGTATTTCAAAGGCATTTGTAGCTATGAGTGTTGCTTCCATTCATGGATTTAGAGATCGAGGCATTCATTTCAAAAATGTAAATCTTTCATTTGGTGCTTCCTCTATTTTAGCCCTTCACCACTCTGATGACAAGATGAGTAGAATGAAGAAGAAGCAGGTGTTAGACGGTGAAGAATCATTAATGTGTGTGATGTATCTCAGTTGTTGGTCTCCTTCATAAATGTTTATTATGTACAGACCTCCATAATTGTAAACTATTCTTTTCACTACCTACTGGAAGGAGATGTAGGGGCATACCAATTACCATATTCCAATCCAGTCGGCCCTAATTTTGTACATGTTTTTCTTTCTTGTAATGATTAGATTACATCCATCTCAATTCCAATTCATTTTGGTTTTCATCAGCTCATATAATTTGCAGATATGTTTTCATTGATGGTGTGAATCGAACATGCAACCTTAAAGAGTTTAATTAAAGCTCTCTCCTATCATTGCATGACAATTACCATTCTGGAAGGAAATACCATATTCCAATCCACCCAAGCCCTAATTTTGGACTGGTATTTCTTTATTTTAGTGAACAAATTATTAAATTACTTAAAGAATTTACTTAAAGTTCTCTTATCAGTGCAAGACAATTATCATTCTATAGGAGATTTTGTACTGATTTTTCTTTTCTTTAATGAACAGATTATTAAATTACATTCATGTCAATTCCAATTCGTTTGGGGTTTTATCGCCTCATATAATTTACGGTTGTGTTTTTTTTTCCTGTCTTTTTAACAATTTTAATTATTACTAAAAAATAATAAGATTAACACTTACATTGAAAGAAGATTCAAGAATTAAGTTGATAGAAAATTATATGTATGTTAATATGTTAAAGAGTACGTGTATGTATTGTGATCTGTATGGATGTCATGTGCTGGATTGAATAATTAATAATTAGAATGAAATAAACTTAGAAAAATATAAAAAAAAATCTTAAAAGAAATGAAGTATTATCTTATTTTGAAATATTTGCATACAGATTTAAAAAATAAAGCAATGGAAATGAAAAAAGAAAATTTCCATCAAATTGACAAAAAACATTGCAAATAGAAATAGAATGTTTCCATCTAGTTAGAAAATCAATATTTATCCTACTTTTACTTGATAAGTGAGATTTTGGAGGCTTTTACCATTAAATGATAGCTGATTTACCATTAAACAATAGCTAAAACTTGTTTTACAATGACGCAACAATGATTTGCAGGCATGAGACTTATTTCAAACTAAAATCTCACACTATATTTAACCTTTTGACTAAATATGACATTTTCCTCTTGTTGAAAAAATGTGCAAACTCCAATAAATATATATCCACAATATGTAATGCTCATCTCAAAATAGAAACTTATAGTAATTGAATAATAAATGCCAATAAAATATGGTTTTATAACCACAATCCTCAACAAATACATAGATGAGATGTCATCCTTTGCAAATTTAGAGAGTAAGATAAAAATTAAAAAGAAGCATTTCCCTTCTAAATATTTCCTTGCTGCAACAAAATTTTTTCTATCTCCATACTGTTGCGATGCATAGATTTCTATTCCTTATATTTATTTCTACATAACTATTCAACATAGATGCCTCCTTTCATTTTCTACCTTTTTTTTTCATTACAATATCTCCTGCCCTTTCCTCATGTTCAAAGGAAACCATTCACAATTTAATATTAAAGGAAAATATTATTACACGGAAAGGTATTCCACTACAACAACATTTTTTCTGTGTACGTCAAAAACATCAAAACGCAAGGCTATACATTTTATCCTATGCATTTATTTTGGGCATTGCTTCCACCATCTCCTGTTATAACTCAACTACGTTATAGCTCACTGGTAACTGATGAGGCGTTTCGTTTGGTTGCTTTGTAGAGAGGGTCGATTAAAGGAGGCTCTATAGATTTCACTTACTGTACATAATCCTTGTGTAGACTCTTCTATATATCTTCTATTGCAGACCTGTATTGCCAAAAATTCTCTTTCAGAGGGTAAACAAATCCACAGTCTCATCAATGGTAGTCAATTTAAATTTTCCAAGTATGAATTTTTACAAAACAAACTTATCAACATGTATGATAACTGTAGAAGTGTGGAAGATGCTCACAATGGAAAAACCAAACATATTCTCATGGAATATGATAATTACGTCTCACAGAAGTCATGGATTTCCTCAAGAAGCAATCACCCAGTTTTACCAAATGCAACAAACAATAGTCCATCCAGATCAATTCACCTTCTCTACTATTCTCTTTGTATGTGCTGACATGGTATCACTAAATTAGATGTAGATTTCAATCTGATAGGATTGTGGTTGATTCATTGATTGGCATGCATGCGAAATGTGGAAGGGTACATAAAGCGCGTGAATTGTTTGACAAAATGCCTCAATGAGATATGGTCTCTTGGATTGCAATTATGACAGGATATGCACAAAATGGCCACCTTGACGAGGATTCAATAATTTTCAAGTAATGCCTCAATGAAATGTGGCTTCATGGAATGGCATTATTACAGTATATGCACATGACAACCTTCTTCATGAGGCTTTCAAGCTTTTACAAGAAATACCTCAACCTAATATGGTCTCATGGAATGATGTTATTGTTGAATATGCACGAAGTGGACTTGCTGAGAAAGCCTTGGAGATGATCAAGAAAATACAATTTGTAGGCTTGAAGTTAGATTCAACATCCTTTATTAGAATTCTCCCTACATGTGCCAAACTTGAAGCTTTGGATCAGGGTATGGAAGTCCATCGTGACCTCATGGACTGCAATCATCTTTGGATATGCAATAGATGGCTCTAGCAATGATGTTATTGAACTCTTTGAACTAATGAGGCACTCTAGAACCAATCCTGATGTTGTATGTTTCCTTTGTGTTTTATTTGTGTGTCAAGTCTAGCATGACATGCTTGCCATCATATTCTCAATGGGAGGATAAACAAGCACCATTTACCATGAGTCCAATGACATTTTTCTACCTCTTTGCATAACATCCCAACATTTTCATGGATAAGTAGTGTTTTCTATTCTTCAATACCATACTTGGTATTCTTTAAAAAATAATATTTTATCTAAATCTATGATACATAAGCACCAAGACGTTTTTCCAATTCAACAATTCAAATTACTACAACCATGGACCTAGCCATTGTTATTTGACCATGGGTTTGTAATTCCAGTTTTCAAAAACATTTTTGTATTTTTGCATATTAAATTTAAACATAAATCTAAATAAATAGTGGATAAATGTGAATAAGCTGAAAGGTTGAAGGGTTAACCAAATAGTTAAGTCCTTTTTACTACACCTCTTTCATAAATGCTATCATAGAAACCAAGAAAGTAGACAAATGACAAATGAAAAACATGTGGACTATGCAAGTATCCACCATTGATTCTTATGCACATCATGATGGTTGTATAGATGATTCCTTGATTCTTGAGGGGGAAAAGGGATCTGCATGAGGGCGTGATATACATAGCCTAGAACACCCTCATCAAAGAGACTAACATGTATTGTATAGCTTCGACCAAATCTTAATCTCTTGCTCAAGTCCTTAATTTGGGTGCCAAGCAAATTCATCGAATTACCGCCTATAAAGCTATTCATTCTCTCCACCTAAAATTGTTCTATGCATTTCGATATACCAACAATTCTCTCTTTTTCAATCCATGCTAGTTTTTCTTCATTGGCTCTTTCTTGTATTGTTACCTTCTTGCTTCACAATGGTAGAAAAGAGCTCTGAAGCCATGAATGTACGCTTGTTGATAAATACTAACAATAAGTGTATTGTATATGTTGAGGTCGGTAAAGATGTTGATTTTCTATTTTGTTTTCTCTCTATGCCCATAGGTTATGTTCTCAAAATTACTGTATGAATTAAAATCCAATAGGAAAATTGGCTCTGTATCCAATTTATATGATAACATGGAAAAATTTCCCTCTTAGTTTATGAGCATAGATAAATCCCATCTACTTGACCCCAAATTTATAACCACTTACTCTAATAACTCTCTCAACTCTCTTGGGATTGAAGGCAGAAATCACTATGCTTGCAATTATCTTTATCATAGCTCCTCTTATACAGTCAAAACTCACAATATTAGCACCAGCCACATAGTAACTGCCTCATTCAGCTATGAAAAATAGCAGAACTACTGTGTGAGTGGGAGAACATTAGAGCGGAAGACGGATCGAAACATGCTAATCTAAGAATCTAAACTAAGATTAAACATATTTAACTAAGATCTAAACCTACACATACGAAATGAAACTAAGTTATTCTAACATGCATAAATGAATCTATGACTACAAAAATGAATTTACAAGAATAACACAGTCTTACCAACCCGTAGTGGATTGTATTCGCTTGATATTGGGTTGTTCTTATCACCGTGAAGCCTCCAAAGTTTGTGTGCAAAATCTTGATGAGTGACTATTTTGGTTGGTTCATCGAAGAAAATGGTGAAGCTCTATCAATGGTGTTCTTGATAGCACTTCGTTGCTCAATGTATGTCAATTCTCTGATCCTTATTTGTGAAGAAAGGGGTTTGTTATATAGAAAATGAGATTTGAAATGAATGACCAAGACCGTGTTGAAGAATATCCAGCTCAATGGTCGGAGTGTGTTGAGAGGATTTAGACATGAGAAGATTGTGCAAAGTTGATTGCACAATTTGGGTGATTGAGAAATATACTGGATTGATCACTTAGGAATGTGATGGCCTAGTTAGGAATTGTGATTGATTAGTTAACAAAATAGATTTTTTAGTTATCAATTTGGATTGATCAGTTAACATATTAGATTGCTCATTCAACAATCATAATTTTCTCAATCAGGAAGTGGGTGAAAAATATGAGTTAATTGATTTAATTAATTAATTCCTTTTTGGAGTTGAATGTGTAAATCAAGTTTGACTTTTGCAAACAAAGTTGCATTAGTTTCATTTTATTTTTGGTAATTGACGTGAATAGTTTGATTTAATTATTCAAATTTTGGAGGGAAACTATCGTAATTAAATTATTATTTAATAATTTAATCAACTGAGGGGAATAAGGTTATTTAGCAATGTAATTAAATAATTGGCATTATTTAATTAATCAAGATGAAATAAATTGTGAATAGGACTTTATTAAATAAATATGATTTATTTAATTGGTCAAAATGATGAAACGTGAATTAATCAAATAATGTTGTTTTGTTTAATCAATAAAGGAATTTAGGGTTTTCAAGACTTTATTAAATAAATGAAATTTATTTAATTTATCTGAAATGATGAAAAAGTGAATTAATTAACTAATCTTGTATTATTCAATTAATAGAGGAATTAGGGTTTTTGATGTCATTTTGATGTGGTGCGATGTGGGAATGTTGCGGTATGATTATGATATTATCTGAGATATTACAAGATGATTTCGAGTTATTTCGGGGTGATTCTAAGATGTTCTAAGACATTATAGGATGATTCCAAGTTGTTTTGAGATGGTTCTAAGTGTTAGGGTTAGAAGGCAGATATCTAACAAGTTAAATGTAGATTTGAACAATAAAATAGATAAATAAAACACACAGAAAATTATAGTGGAAACAAGACAACACAG
>CM021108.1:352491060-352515870 GCA_007115665.2 Sequoiadendron giganteum
AGATGATAATGAAGAAGGAGGTGATGAAGGAGGTGAAGGGCTACTTCAGCGACTTCTCGAATGTACGGAAACTAACGACAGTACAAGCTAGATAGGGAATCTTGCAGATTGCGACCTAATTATAGGCCGATGGCTCATACACACTTATAAAGATAAGGCGAACGTGCTAGTTCACGGTCCCACCGGGCATGCCAGAAAAAGAACTGTTGACACAAAATTTTGCATGTATCAGTAGTCTTATGGGAAACTTAGCTATTGGGGGACATAGTGCGCTAGCTAAGTGACCTCTGGGATTTTATCGAAGCCAGCTCTTCGCTTAGTGGGTTGAGGAAAAAGATAAGGAGAATAACATGAATGTAAAGCTTACACTATAGGCGATGCGTCAAAGTCTTAGACAAATTTTACCAGAGCATAGTGTATAATGCAAAGGCCCGAACCATTAAATTGCTATTAATTAAGATAAATTTTCTCAAAAGCACTTGTCATTCAACACCATCCTTCTATATGCATAATTTAATCGAACATAACTTTTCTTTAACATAGAAGAGTCAAAGAAACATGATCTGTATTTATATTAGTTATAAAAGGTTACAAAAATTGAAGAACAGGCATTCATACAAAAATAAAGACAATAGCACAGGTCAATAGTACCAACGAACAATTGAAAACAGAAAGGCCGAATCTATTTGGCACAGTTCGAAGTCTTTGAATTGAAAGTAACTATTACACAAGGCTTAATCCTTAGTGCTTGAGAGATCTCTTAAACTTCATCAACAACCTAATAAAAGAAAAACCAGGCCCCATATATAGGCCATCCCACTGCCTAAAAAATGCATCATGGAAAAGCAGACCACGTGCGGCGATCCTCGGCCCAGATGATCTAAGCCGCCATAGTAAACATCCATCGATTAGCAACATGCCAGCGAGGCCATGATACGAAACGGAAAAACATGCAGCAACAAGAGAAGACACATGGCGGTGGGAAGCACAAAAGATCCATCGGCATTTCCAAGGTAACCAGCGCAGGAAAAAGAAATGCCACGTGTCATCCAGATGGAGCTCAGCAGAAAGTAGCAAGAATGCTTGGTAGAAAGCCATGAGAAAGATCCATGTGGAGAGCTCCGAGAAATAGCAAAGAACGAGGTAGAAAGCAAAGAATGAGGTAGGCCCGACTCGAAAAAATAACCAGCATGAGCCACGCGGCATGCAAACGGAGACTGTCGAAAAGCGAAATGAAGCTAAAGCAAAAAGCTTCGTGAGGCAGCCACGTGGCGAGCTCTGAAGATAATGAGCATACAAAATTAAGTTGTAGCCACAAAGGAAAAGAAAACGGCCAAGGCATAGGCGGTTTTTATTGAACAATACTTTCATTGCAAGTGTAAACTATCCCATTGCAATGTAAACATGCACTAGGTTTACCCATGCATCATACATATGAACAAAGATGTTTCCTATAGTAGCCCCATGTACCTATATACAAATTTCCTTTGCAATATCAAATTGACCCCTTCAACAAGCATGAAGGCTACCCCACCCGTAGCATGAACATTTCTTGGTTTTCATGTCAACACTTATAAGATAGTTCTCTAGCCTTCTCAAGATGTTTTTCCGCATTCTGTGGATCCCCCCAATGATTGGAAAAAAATTGCAAAATAATTCCAATTTCCAAGTGAAGTGCCAACATAAGAATTTTTCACATCTAATTCACTTTGTGTAGCTTTAATTATTTATTTTGCTTTAATATAGTCATCTAATTTAAGTTCCATGTTGCCAAGTATACATAAAGCATTTGATGAGTTTTTATACACATTAAGTGTATCCCCAATTACGCCTCCCTTTGGACTAGTGATCCTCAAATTACAACAATCTATCAAGTCACCTTCTCTTGCATTTGTGCATCTAACCAATGATGGTTTTTCAACTTTTACATTCCTTACAAGAAATGACAAAATATAGCACTCTAATGGTGATCCTTATCTTTTAGGTAC
The DNA here is from genome assembly GCA_007115665.2 of Sequoiadendron giganteum. Lineage (NCBI taxonomy): Eukaryota > Viridiplantae > Streptophyta > Pinopsida > Cupressales > Cupressaceae > Sequoiadendron > Sequoiadendron giganteum. Next base: position 352,493,049 of record CM021108.1, read on the forward strand.
GGTGCCAAGAGACTTAGTATAGCATGAAAACTTAGATGAACTGAATGTAGAAGATGCAAATGGAGGCGAGAAAGATGAATCCTTTTTCAAAGGTTCATTATGATAAAAAATCTTCTATATTAATCCATGCTCTTTAGACTATTGGATGCTATGTTCAGCTATCTCATGAAACATGCATTCCATATTTGATGATACATTTTTCATTTTTTATTCTTTTTCAATTTTATTTCCTTTTCTTAAATGAGGTTGAACAGACTCTATCTTTAAATCTTTTACTCATTTTGGCTCAGGTTGACCTTCCTCCATTTCTATCGTTTAAATGCACATACTTTCTATTTTCACCTTTATGAATTGGCATCACCCTCATTTGTTGACATTCCTCTTCACTGTCATAAAACACTTTAACACATCCAGATGATACTAGAATGGCTAGATGACTAATAGAGCTATCATTTTTTATTCTCAGGTCTGCCACCTTTCTACCTTCATGCACTATAGATTTTTCTTGCTATTGTCATCTTCAAACCTTGTCTTGTTTTGGCTTCTTTGGATTCTATGATCTTGACTTTATGTGTATTAATATTTCTATTGTACCTTCTAGAAAACATATGATACTTTCCTTCACTCATATGACTCATCTCTTGCATTATTTTATTTCACACTATGATTGTGATATCTTGATAATACATAGTCCTCCTTTTCCTTAATAGAATTTGAAGGTGATTTCCCTACCACAATCCACACTTTTCAACTATCATGGTTTCTTTAATCTTTGTAAGAAACCCTAATTTCAAAATTCCACATTCTATTGAGAAATTGCATCCAATAGTCCCATGATCCAACCCTGATGTTGCCAAAAAATCAATAGTATTTGTTGATAGAAAATATATGTAATTCCAAGAACAAAACTGCTATACAAGTTATCACCATAGGAGACAGCTTATAAATGAAACCCACAATGGTTATGTAGCTAGGAAAACTGCACCACAGTAGCACAAAGAAAGTTGTCATGCGTAAATGAAGGAAAGATTCAATGCCTCTAAAATAATAGTTTAACCACAATATAGGAAACACCAACCATTTTATGTTTTTGAATACTAATGGACCTAGGGAAATAAACTTCCTTCTTCATTAGTGAGCATCAATGCCATTACTATACTCTTACATGGTCACTGCCTCTAGGTTTGTCAATTATTCATGTTGCTTATGTTGTCCATATAATATTTTTGCATCACTAGACTAGAATCAAGCACAATAAGGTCCTTAGTTTATTTGAACCTATCCCAAAGCATAATATTCATTAAAATAATTTGCAATTTTGAGAGTTGCATCAAGTTACAAGAAGGTTTGATCCAGTGCAGATAGTTGAAGTGAAAATTGGAGCTAAGTGTCAGAACAGTGTTTTCAATGTATAAGACATCTGATATTTTAGTCCACATTGGTTTGCCTTAAATAATATTTCTCTATGGTTCTAAGGATTTTTTTTTGGATGTTAGAGGAGTATAAATCAAATTTTTCACATTTTGTTTTCTTCTGGTAAAGAAGTTATGAATGATGGAATATTGAGTCTATCATTAACAATGATTGTTGGTACAGCGTGTGTGTTTTGATGAGTCCACACTTTACTGGGGAATAATATTTTTCCTTTCAGATTTGTGGAGGTTTTGATAGGTGTCAAGTGAACCCATGTTCCAAGTGGTGTGAAGTTTGGAGGTCTATGTGTTTGTTTGTGGTTGATCAATTGGTGAATTTTGATGTTAGGTCACCAACAGTGCTAACCTAATATGATATGAGTATTGTGGAGGTTATGCAAGTGTTGATTCATTACAAGGGTGTTATTATAGGTCCATCTTGACCTATCTTATGCATTACAGGTTTGAATTAAGTCATGAGGTGTGTATGTTTAGCCAACAAGTTTTGTTTTTTCTTGATACATCTAATTAGGCCAGCCTAATTGATGTTGTAGGTGTTTGTGGATGTGATGGATATATATGAAAGTTAATTCCAGTGTTGTATGACGTGGATACAAGTAATTTTTATGTGAATTGTGCAAAAGTGATGTGAATTCAAAGTAGAGTAGAGTCTTAGAATATAGAGGTATGAAGTGTGTTGACTCTATCTATTAAGCTTGATGCATTTGTAACAGTTCATTTTGGTTGTGTGCCACCCCTCCTATCTTTTCTTCTTTATGTGGGAAGTGATTCCACCTATAGTGAGCACTTCTATAATATCTTATAACTGATTACAATATATTGTGAGCTAATCCTCAATGTGATTTTCCTTTTTTGGGTTTTCCACGTAAAAATATGGTGTTCATGTGTTATGTGGTTTTGATGGTTTCTTTCATGCTTTACTTTCTTACTAAAAATTGATTATGCTATGTGGAATGAATGTTTAAATGTTTAAGTTATTTTAGAGAATATTGATTCACCCCCCTCTTAGTATTTTGAGTCTTCAACAATTGGCATTAGAGCTTGGTTACTTGGAAGAAGCTTAACCACTTGGGGAAGATCTCAGAGGTTAAACACATGGCTCTTATAATATATCCTACTCCTCCAGAATAAATTCTTGTTGTTGAATTCACATAAGAAGATTGCATGGTTGACATGAATGGAGAACTTAGAATAGATTTTGAAGATCTAGAAAGGACTAAAAGTGAGAACAAAGATCTAAAGGAAAATGTCAAAGAGGTAGATGAATGTATCATATATTTGAGAGATAAAATTAAGAAGTTCAATGAAAGACATAAGGATGTTGATGAGTTGTTGAAGCAAGAAAATGAGATAATTACCAGTCTAAAAGTACAAGTTGAAGAAGGAACAAAAGTTAAAGAATTATCGAATGCTAAGATGGAAATAAAATTTGAAGAATGCTCAAAACATGAAGAATAAGTTGTGACCTTGAGATTAGATTTGTAAAAAGAAAAGAGTCATGAAGAAAACTTCAAGATGAGTTCTACAAATCTTTATGAAGTGATTTCAAACCAGAAAGGATCTAAAGACAAAGAAGGACTAGGGTTTGAGAAAGGTGAAAGCTCAAAGATAGATCAAACTCAAAATCAAATTGAAAAGAAGGACAATGAACAAAACAAGATTGAGGACAAGAAGGGTAATGGCAAGAAAGTCTAAAATGAAAGGAGAGACTTCAAAAGACCACCAATTAGAAAACCAAATGCACAAATGTACCCATATTTTAATGGTTTTTGTTATTCCTGTAGGCTGCAATAGATTTGGACATAAGGTTGTAGAATGAATTAGAATGTTCCATGTTTTCCCAATCAATGCTTTACATTCAAAAGACTCGATCATAAGGCTAGTGAATTCAGAAATCAAATGATGAATGGCTATAAAAATGGTATGAGGTTTCAATATTTTAATGGCTATTGTTATCCATGCAATAGATTTAGGCATAAATCTAATCAATGTAGATCCAAAATGTGTGGAATTAAGATTATTCAAAATATTTTCACTTGTTAAAATTGCAATAGACCAGGACACATTTCCAATTTTTTTAGAAGAAAGAATGTGAAGAAGAATCTGGTAAAGAAGAATGATTCAATGAAAAATGTTGATTCAGTAGAGATGAAGAAAGAGATGGATAAAATTTGGATAAATAAGGAAGATAGTGAGACTAATCCTAAGTCTATACTAGCATCTAGCATAAATTTTTTCTCCTTAAACTAAGAAGAAATATTTGGCTTAGGGGGAGCATTAATAGAAGATTCTTTATCCCCTACTAGAGAAGTTGTGTTGATACTTGAACACATGGATATAAGGTGTAGGTTGACATGTTTTACCTATTGGTGAAAGAATCGGTGGAAAATGTTGAGATGTGAAAGTTTGCAGAGCATTTGAAGTTGACTGTGTATACAGTTAGGTTTTTTACTAGTTATTCGAATTGTGTATTCAATGTGAATTGAGGCAGTACAAAAAGGTTTATAAGTGATTTCATACATAATCTAAGTCATTTGTAAATGAGCATTTGAGGAGAGTAGAGTAGTGAAGGAGTGAAGTGAAGTGTTTGATGAATTTTAGAAGTTCTTGCACATGAAATCCTAATCAGAAGGGGATTAAGAGGTATTTATAATTTCTATTCACCCTAAGTTTTGAAAGTGGTTTGAATTTTTTGCACAATATATATACCACAAGTTGTAGAGGTAGTGGATCATCCCTGACCTAAATTCAAATCATATCCCAACAAATCCTTGGTGGATGATCCAGATGGTGCATTTTACACATCTCATATGGTGTTCTACACACAGAATATGTAAAGGTATAAATTAATGTGACGTTGGAAGAGTATGATCATGATAAATTGGGTGATGTTTTGGTTAATGAACTCAACAAAGAAAACTTCAAACTAAAAACATAATTTGAGAGCTTGGCGGAGAAGAAGATTGATGTGTGGCACTATTTTCATAATTTTTATCACAATGATGCATGGGTAAGGTTCACCCTGAGCAGAATCCATGATAAATTTATCTGGCTCAATATATCTCACTTGATCAATGAAGAGGTGATTAGGGTTGTTACGAGTTTTTGTTCAACTAGACTAGTTATGACACTAATGTTTATGAAGAATGAGGTAGTGATGGAGTTAATAGGAGTGAAGTATGATAAGAGAGCTTTGAAAATCAAGAATAATAAAGATTCAGTAGTCAAGTATGCCACCATGATGATTGGATACAAAATATATTTCACTAATAGGTATAATTTTGTATCAGCAACTACAATTAATACAATGTATGAGATGGTTATGTAGGGTAAGAATTATGATTTATGTGAGTTATTGAGGAAAAAATTAATTGAGAACTTGTAGAAGACAAAGGATTCAAAATATCCTTTCAAGTTTTGCACAATGATCATTTTTTTTGTTATTTTACTTCTTGAATGAGGTCCTTGAAAAAATAAATATAGTATGGTTGAAGGACAAACACATAGTGCATCAAATCAGAGACCACCTAAGGAGGTTAGGTGATGTGGAGACAAAAGAAGAAACATTATGGGTATTTTTCAAGACCTTTTAGAAGAACATGCAAACCAAAGAAAGGATTCCTCAAAGAATGGTAGAAAATTACAAGAATGACATCACATTCTTGGTGACAAAATATAGTTGCATCATATAGATTGTTGAGCCTAGGACTGTTTGGATCCCAAATATGGGATATGAGATTACAAAGGAAGAAATCACCAACTTAGTAGAATTTATGTTGAGAAAACCCAGAGACACCTCTGAGGAGAGGTATGGAACCTATGAGGAGAAGTCCATGAAGGTGCATATGGATCAAAGGGAAAAATAAATATAAAAAATAGTTGAGAAGATGACTACACAAGTTGTAGAGGAAATGGGCCTCACAAAGGAGAAAGTAGAGAAAGCCAAGATCATGTCTGGTGCTTTGAGAGGCTCATCCAGTATTAGGATATCTGGTAGGAATGCTACCACCTCTCTGGCGGATCCCAAATCCTCCAAGACTATTCAATCATTCAGTGGAATGAAAAGAAAGGAGCCAAGTACTCTAAAAAAACAAACAAGTGCCCTTGTAAAAGAAAATTCTACTTTGGCTAAGAAAAAAAGTATGCCTATAAAGGAAAAGGAAAGCTTGGGAAAATAACAAGGAGCTCCTCAAAGGAGAAGAATAAAGAAAGAAAAAACAAGAGATAAATACTTGGGAGTAAATGTTGATGATGATGATGAAGAAGGACCACAATTGGTCTAGAAAAGGAAATTTGAAGCTTCACAAGGAGAAGCAAGTGTAAAAAAATTAAGAACTAACATTGTGGATACAAATAATGAGGTTAAAGTAGAAAATGAAAAAAAATCCTTTATGATTCACATGAGAGAAAATAAAATAGAGACCGACAAAGAGATGAAGTCACTAGAAGACAAGAAAAAGAAGAATAAGAAGACTCTAGTAAGTAATCATAGCCCTATGAAGTTATATGCTTTGTTTAATTGGATTGTGGAGAGTGAAATATTAGAAGAGATTGTTGCATTGTATACTATTGTGGATGATGTTGACAAGATAATAATAGACTTGAAGAAATTGTTGTATATAGTTTCATTTAAGGTCAACATGGAAAGCATAGAGAATTAGTTACCTAAAGAATTAAGGAATTTATTATATGCCAGAAGATAGGAAGCCATCGATGAAGAAGAAAATTAAGATATTTTACTTTGGAGAAGATTAGTACACCCCTTTCAAATCAAAATAAAGCCACATTGGCTCATATGTAGAATAAGGAGTTCCAAACAAAGAAAATGGTAACTAACCTTATGAGAAAAGACCAGGATGATCTTGAGAGGCTCCAAAATGAGACTGTGGAGAATGTTGCAGATTTGGCACAAACATTATGTCTAACTTTAGATAGTGAAGAAGCAATGCATGATGATATGCTAGCTCTGGAAGTTAATGTTATAAAATAAGCACAACAAGATGATGCTCAACATTAGCATGAGATAGAATAGGAGAATGTACAAAATGAAACTCTTTCGTATGTGGAAGAAACATTTGTTGAAGATAATGTTACTAGTGGTGAAAACATTGTAGAAGAAAGAGCTATTGGTGATACTCCTTCGATAGGAGAAAATATTGTTGGAGAAGAGAATTTTGGAGAAACATAGAAGGAGGATACCTCTATAGATCACAACTCGCCTCCTTTGGAACCAGAAAGGAATGTTGAAGAAGCAATACAATCCAACTCAGAGAAAAATATGCCTCTAGATAACAAAGAAGAATCAATTGATGAGGAAAATATTGACAATGTTGAGATTAATAAAAGAAGAAGAAAGCATCATTGGTGACAAGGAAAAATATTTAGAAATGAAGAATGCAGAAGATAAAGTGAAGTTGATTTTTGAATCTTCTAGTACCTCCAAAGATTCATTGAAGAACTTGTTGAGTATGCAACTCTAGTTCCAACTTGTTATGTCCGCCTAGCTACTATAGCTTCCAATACAACAAGGGCAAGTAGATATGGATAAAATATATCCATTACACAAGCTTCAATCAGGTGATGTGTGTCATGCCTCTACCCAGAAGGAAATTCTACAAACTCATCAAAAGAGTGCAAAGCTTATTGATGAAGCAATGAAGGTGCTACAAGAAAGTATACCTAGTGCAAGCATAGACATTTCCTTATATTATATGGAAGTTTTAAAATTTTGGCTTGATTTTATTAAGGAGTATTCCAACGGTCTAAAAGAAAAACTAGAGAAGAGTTTCATTGCACATAATAAATTTTAGAATAATCTCAAAGATGTTCAGGATTGTGTTGCGGAATATAAGGTATTGTTCTAGTTTTGCATGAAGTGGCTTAGTTCCACAAAGACTATTAAGGATGAAATGGACTCTATTGAGTCCCAGATTGATAAGGAATCTGATGCCTATGATCTAGTTATTGATGAAAATGGAAGCACAAGGTTATAAATTGAGAGCCTAAATGAATAGTTCTTCCAACTGTGAGAGCAAAGAGAAAAGATTATTATGCAATTTTGGACATCTTAGGGAACTGGCAAATGCAAAATATACACCTATTTCCAATGCCTTGATAAGTGCAGAAAACACAATCAAGTTAAATCTGGTACCTAGCACTCTGGATGATGGAGAAGAACTCCTTATGGATTTTGAATCTTAGAGTTGCATTCTTGGAAAGCACGCCTTTAAAAATTGTAGGTTTCAAATACTTCTTCTGATTAGTGATATATTTCTTCCTTATTATTAATTTCAGCTTCTTAGTTAGAATTCATTGTATATATGCAGCTGGTTGAGATAGTTTCTCGTGTAGTTTTGATTTGGTTGGATTGATATCACTATTTGGGGAATTTAGTTAAGTTTTTTAAATTTGGTTACTCTCATTTATACATGTATATATCAGTCATGGGGAGTATGTATGTAATCCAATAAAAAATTTGTGAGTGATGTCAAAGGGGGGACAATGAACATAGCATATATGCACCCTTTTCCCTTAATCTCAAGGGGGTAGAGTATTTTTGGATATAAATTTTTGTATGTTTCCATCAATGACAAAGGGGGAGATTGTTGGAAGTTTGTGGAGTTTTTCATTGATATTCTTGTTGGAAACATGAGTATGAATGTACATTATACAAATATAGTGTTGTCATTGATGTCAAAATTGTGATCTAGCATAAAGATTTTTGTGTATGTAGACTGACTTGGTGAAGCATGAGTGGGTATATATATTATAATCCAATGTGTAGTTGCAAGAAGGTTTGATTCAGTGTAGATATTTGAAGTGAAAATTGGATAAGTGTCAGAATAGTGTTTTTAGTACATACACGACATCTGATATTTTGGTCTGTATTTTTCTGCCCTGAAGAATCTTACTTTATGGTTCTAAGTAAATTTTTTGGATGTTAGAGGAGTCTAAATCCAATTTTTCACAATTTTTTGTATTTTTTTGAAGAAGTTATGAATGACAGAATATTGGGTCTACCAATAACAGGGATTTCTAGTACAGGGTGTATGTTTTGATGAGTCTACACTTCACCGTAGAATAATATTTTTCCTTACAAATTTGTGGATGTGTTATTAGTTGGTGAATTTTGATGTTAGGTCACCAGTGGTGTTGACCTAATATTATATGAGTATTGTGAATTTTATGTAAGTTTTGGTTAATTATAACGGTGCTATTATAGGTCCACCCCAACCTATCTTATGCATTACAAGTTTGAATTAAGGCACTAGGTGTGTATGTTGAGCTGAAAAGTTATGTTTATTATTGATACATCTAATTAGGCCAACCTAATTGATGTTGTAGGTGTTTTTGGATGTGATGGATATATATGAAAGTTCATTTCAGTGGTGTATGATGTGGACACAAGTATTGTTGATGTGAATTGAGTGAAAGTGATGTGAATGCAAAGCAGAGTAGATTGTTAGAACAAATAGATATGAAGTGTGTTGACTATGTAGACTAAGCTTCTATGGAACTATATTCTATCATGTTGTAGATGCATTTGTAATAGTTAATTTTGGTTGTGTTCCACCCCTCTCTTTTATCTCTTATTTCTATGGGAAATGATTCCACTAGGATTGTGAGTCCACCTACAATGATCACTTCTATAATGTCTTATAATCAGTTATAATCGATTGTGAGATAATTCTCACCATGGTTTTTCCCTTTTTGGATGTTCCATGTAAAAATACAGCGTTCATGTGTTACATGGTTTTGATGGTTGCTTTCATGCTTTCCTTTCTTATTGTAAATTAATTATTCTATGTGAAATGAATATTTAAATGTTTAAGTGGTTTCAGATAATATTGATTCACCCCCCTCTTAGTATTCCAAGTGTTCAACAAATGTATCATGACATTTCTATTTTTGATCATTTATGGGATGAGATTATCCTTTTTTATGTGACCATGATATGGTGTTATGATGATTCTTTGATTCTATGATTTCTTATGATGTATGATTTGATTACGGTGCATGTCATGTATGAGGATGATTTGATGATGTTTAAGATTATGATATACTAATGATCTTTGGATGCAAGATGCATGATATGATATGATAGATTATGATTATATAAAATGGTTGATATGATTATTATGTAGGATAGATAATTTGACATGACTAATGTTTTTTGGATGCAAGGTGAGATGAATTTTATTATTATTTAATGATACTTTGGAAAGAAATTTTAGTAGGAAAAAATAGAAGAATAGAGATAAGATAGATAGGATGAGAATGATGATGTTGATCAAGATACCAATAAATCTATAATTATTAGATGGATTTTGAGATTTTATTATATATGTGATGAGATAGGATAAATGATTTTTTATTTTGATTTTTTAGATTATGCAACATAATATAGAGAAATCCTTATTTTGATATAGCAAGTAGACATAATGCACCAAGGTATGAAGAACCACAATGGCATTGTATCTATCGTATGGACTTTGACTCTGCAAACAAAGAGGAGTATCCTTGTTCATATTTGACATAAGGAAACATTTTTTGATCATGTGAGAGAATTAAGCCATTGAAGCAAGTAGACCAATACAAAAAAGGTATGAAGAACCTAGTATGCACAAAACATTGTATTACTCAAGACTATCCCTACACACACAAGGTTATATTACAAGAACATCCAACAAACACAATAGATGAAAGCAATGACTATTCCCCATCACATACCCCTCTAGACATACCAAGATATTGAAGATCAAGGTAGTTTCAAGTGAGCAATGTAAATGAGGTAGAAAGATAAAACCAAAAGAAAAGATCGAGTGATAAACACATCAATGTCATCATATCTCTTTCCAAAGAGTTTAAGTTTTAGGTGATATCCAAAATGATGTCTATTGTAGGAAAGATATATCGATTAAGACATTCATTAGATGATGATTTTTATGTTCAATTTGTTGAAATGTTTGATAATGATCAAGACTCATGATTTTGCATGAAAATTAATGTTTTGACAATTGTAGTTGTGTGTAGGTGTTTTTCTACTCTAAGTTGCAAAGCAAATGAAATGCAAAAGGAAAATACACAAACAAACACTCAATGATTAGTCAAAGTTGAATCCAAACAAAAATAACAAAAATAATCAAACCTTATACCTTAATTGGATTGACAAGTTGTTTGGCCCTTTGATGATGCTTGGTTGTATCCTCCTTTGATGGAAAATGCATGCAATAATGGAGGTGGGTATTGTGATGAAGATGGTAGTTGGATGTAATAAAAGCTAATATGGCTGAAAATGATAAGTGTGCTAATGGTTTGAATGCTAGAGAGTGAATGCAAAAATGAACTAACTCTTGTCTCTAATCTCCATAATTTGAAACCAAGTCTTCCAATTTAAAGAAGAATGGACGGCTAGGATTTAGCCATCATGGACAAGATGAAGGGTTGTGGTGAGTTGAAGAATCACAAGTCCTCAAATCTTTCCATGTGGAATATGAGGTGTGAAGAGGGAAAATGATGTGGAAAAGGACATGTGAGGTGGAGGTACTTGTAAGTACCTTGGGATTAGGGGATAATTTCCTCAAAAAGGAAGTCCTTGTCCGCATATGAGGTTGATGGTGACAAGTGAGGAATTTTAGAAAGTCCTCTCTTGTCACCATGGGGATGGGAGAAGTTGCTAGAGAAATAAATGTGAATTTTAAATTCACATGATTGGAAGTACCATGTGGATAAGACAAGGTCCTCATAAAGGAAGTCCTTATCCCATGTGACTGATGTAACCTATGAGGGATTATGGGGAAGAGAAATGCATGGGATGAATAAATGTGAATTTTAAATTTGCATGGGGATGAGGACATGGAATTAAAAATTCCATTAAGGGTGTTGGGAGAATAAAAGGGAATTAAAAATTCCATTGGGATGCGGGAAGAGTTGACCAGAGGACTGATTAGACTAGTCAATGAAGGATTAGAAGAGAGTTAGGTGTCTAATGATGATTAGGAGCCAACTTGAAAAAGTTGGAGGATGTAACACATCCTAATTAGGGTGTCACATCCCTAATGATGGGATTAGGAGATGAATTAGGATTAAGTGTGGATGGGACATGAAGGGAATTAAATAAGTGGGTTATTTATTTAATTCTTGGAAGAAAGGGATAAAGGGGTAAGGTATTTAATTATTTAATTAAATACATTAAGGATTTAGAAGACTTTAGGAGTATTAGTTAAATAATAGTAACATTATTTAACTAATGTGGATAAAAAAATATTTAGACGAAAAGGGTAAATTTGGCCAAATATGAGTGGTCAAATTTAGATTTCTACATTTTTCCCCTCTTTGAGATGGTGTTACGAAGTAGCATCATTTCAAAGAAGATTAAAATGTAGCACCTAGAAGAAAATGTTTAGATTAAGGAAGATGCCCCAGTCATTCAAGAAGTGACTAGGAGGAAAGATGATGGGAGTGAAGATGAAGGTTAGGGATTAAGGATGCCCCCTCAAGAGAACATGCGGGTTTAAGGGAACACGGGTGTGCTCTCGAAATGTATGAGATGATACAAGGGTAGATGGGGAATATGATGCAAAATTATGGATGGAATAGAGGATGATAAGATGAAGAAATAATGGCAAGCACAAATAGATTCAAGGACAAATATGATGTTGCCCCAGTCAAGCTACAAGTCGGGATGGACTGATGGTCGATGGAGTGTTGTTGATGAGGGAACAATATATACCATGATAACACAAGGATAGGGAAGGATACATCCTGATGAGAGTGTTGTTGATGAGGGAAGGATACATCTCAAACAATACAAATAGATAGGGAAGGATACATCCCGATGATGATGATGATGATGATGATGATGATGATTGTTGTGTAGTTTTTGCACACACACCCCACTGAAAGTAGGGACCCTCATTTTTTTTTGGTATTGGGTGTCTTGGCCTTTCTTTTTTGGGGGTTTTTCTTGCTTGGACCCATGCTTTAATGTTTATCTTGCCAAGTTGGAGTGGCGCATTTGTGAGTTTTATTGAAAAATATTATGATCTCAGTAAATTTTGGACTTTTCACTGTTTTCAAGAAAATCTGCCATGGCCGGATTATCCCAGTTTTCTTTCAAAATCTGGAGATAGTTGTCTTTCACCCAAAATCCAGGGAAATCCATCATGTCTGGATTTCTCTGAAGTTCGTGGCCCTATCGGATCTTCGGGTTTTGGTCTTGGCTATCTGTCGCATTAATGGCGATTGCACGAACCTTTTGGGGCATTGAATATTGGGGAGTAATTGGTCATTTGAGTTTATTTATTCACTTGTCATTTGAGTTTGAGTGCTGGAGCCTGAGGTTTGTTGCTAGATCATGCATTTCAAGGCTATTTTGGAGTACTGCATTTGAATTTCGTGAGTGTTACTCGTATCCTACTCGTGTTTGTGGGTTGATTGTTAGCATCGCCGGTTCCAGTCCTTTTGCTCTCATGGCATGTGGACATGCTCCTTTCCTTTGTTGGTCATTAATTTCTTTGCTTCGTTTGCTTTCATGCCTTGCGTTACTTCATTGATTCTTAGGTGTGTGTTCCATGACCGGGCATTTAGGGTTTTCATTTTTCTACCAATCCATCAGGTTGGTCAGTGAATATTTATTTTGGTCTGGTATTTCATTTCTCTTCTTGGGGATTGCTTATGTTTTGTCTTAAACCTCCCATCTCATTCGTTGGCAATTCGTGCCTTGTTTTTTCCGTGCACTCATGGCGGAGATTTTAGGGTTCCTGACTTAGGGCAATGCCAATCCCTCTCGAATTTCTGAGAGGAGGGTTTTCAATTCATATTTGATTTGTTGGGGTTCATGGTTAGGTCATTGTTGAGGTGCAGACCCTAGGTCTGTGGTCCTTTGATTTGTTTTGGAAAAACAAGAGAACGTGGATGAGTTCGGGTTTTCGATGTCTCTGCGAAATTTTGTGTGGTTCGGATTTCCCCGGCTTTCCCATTTCTTCTTTCTTGCCACTTTAACCAGATTTTTTGTCTGCCTCACAAAAATCCGCCTACTCCGAATTTTCCCAGTATCTATGGTCGGGTCATTCTGCCAAATTCATGCTTTATGGTGATTTATCTTATTCCCACTAGAATCTGCTTCCACCGGATTTTCTCGGATATTCCGTGTCTCATCCTTTTTCCTGCATTGGTTATAAATATTGTTGTTTTTGCTAAGATCCGCCCTGGTCGGATTCTTCCAAAGTTTTGAGAAATGATGAATTTGAGGATTATGTGAGAGGTTTACTTATTGGTAATATGTTTAAATGATCAAAAGAACTTATGCTAAGGTTATTCATTTATTGTACTGATGGATTGAGATGATATTTTGGGGGTTTATATGTTTGTCTCGCTGGATTCCGCCTGGTCCGGATTTCCCCGGAATTCCTCTCCACTGTGGAATCCGTGAGGTGGGCTAAATCCTAGACTTTGGTGATATGGTTCTATGACATTTGTTGCTTCTCTTGGGCCTCATTTTAGTCATTTTTATTTGTTTTTAGGTAGGATTAGGACAAGATATTTTTGTTCGAGGCAAAGGGAAGGCAATAGATCTAGGTACAAAGACTTATGTTGTCTCTGATGCAGATAAGGTAAAGTTGGATATAAAAAGCAAGATTCCTGAAAGCAAGCTGACTTCTATTTGGTCAGGAATCACCGATGGGAAGTATTTATATAGGGCTACCTTGAGATTTTTGCTTCCCATTACTCACATGCATTGGGCCAACCCTTTGATACTTAGGCCGATTTGGATGAAATTGGTGCTAATTGCACATTTCATATTATTATTCGAGTATCTTTTGAGGTTGACCTCTTGTAGGTCATGTTTTATTGTAAATTCTTATTTTTGGTCCGACCTATCTTAGGTATTCTCTATAAAATGGGCATGTTGCCTCATTTGAGAAATAGATAGGTGATACATGATACACATAGAGAAGTAGAATAGAGATTTCACATTTGAGAAAATTAGGGTTTATTTTCAAGCAAATGTTGTAACAGACAACTGGAATTGTTGCCATTTTGGATGACTTAATATAAGAAAGGATATTGTGATCTGGTATCTGTCTTGTGGAACTTCATTTGGCATGGTTCTTATTGTTCTATCTTTAAAATTGCTTATGAGTTCATAGTTAAATAGTTTGGTGATGCTTAGGGTTTTATGTTTTGAATGTTTGCATCGATCTCTAGTCCATAATTTTCACAGTTAGCTAATTGTTAGCTGCTTTGTAAAGTTAGCCTGAACTTAAAATTGTGCTTAGTTCAATTATAAGGATTTGTTTAGGATTTATTGAATGAGTGTTTGTGCTTTGAAAATCTTTAAATACCTAAGAAGATTACACTATTTTTGTGAAATTACATATTTATCTAGATTGAAACAGAAAGTAGTTTATGAGAGATCGGTCCATTTTCAGCATTTTATCTTTTGGCATTATTAGTCTTAGAGTTAGAAATATTCTTAGAATTATCTATGAAACCTTCATCTTTTGCTATTTCTTTATTATCCTGGGTTCAATTAAAAAGATTCAAGTATCAATTCATTGTTTAGATCTGATAAATTCAAAGTCCAATGTTTTCTTGTAGTAAGGTCCCTTTGTGATTACCAACATTTTCACATTATCTCTAAGTTGTTTCATTGCATTATCAAGACCTAACATTAGAGACCTTGGGGTTATCTCTTTTCTCATAGAGATTTAACTTTCAAGATAGATAGGATATCATATTCTGTCTGAGTTGTTGTTGTGTAGAAAACACCATCAACAGATTGGCACTAGGAGGGCCTTGAATAAGCAACCTGGAGCATTTCCTAAATGCCATCTCTCTTGAGAGGCTTAGAAGAAGAACTAGATCTACTTCAATAGGAGAAAATTTTCAAGAATTACAAGCCCCTACTAGGTCAAGAAGGACCAGAGGAGGGGAAGAATTATCATCCGCCCACCCACTTCCATCATCTGCATCATCTTCATCCTCTTCTGACTCTGAGTTAATTCCTATCCCACAGCCACAACTAGTCATCAATCAGCCTAGGAGAAGAGGCCTTTTATTGGTACAATCACTTACCTGCTTCTTCCATCCATAATTGGACTGAATTAGAAACTGCATTTCTACAAAAGTTCAAGATTCCCATCAGTGCTAATGACCTATACTTGCAATTTACTGGAGTTAAAAGAGAGATCAATGATCCCATAGGATCATTCAATGATAAGTTCCATTGAGCATACACTAGACTCCAAGCTCCTTATGCTGGAAATGAAAATACTGCCTTAGATAGCCTCACAACCACCTTCCTTAAACAAAGGACTAATCCTTTGAATACTTTGCTCACTATGTATTTAGAGGTTGTGAAGGTCAACATGGACTTGAGGCAACACTTATCAAGACCTTTACCATCCCTAGGACTTGCTGCTCACCTTGGACAAATTCAAGCCCTTAACCAAGCTTTGACCAGTTATGCTCCAATAATGAATCTAGTACCTTCATTACCTTTGGTTCCTCATCTAGGTCCACCTTTAAATCAAGATCAACCTATGACCTCTTATCCTCAACAAAGAGCTAATCAACCCCTTCATTAGCAACAAGTTGGTTTTCCTACATATTTGCAAAATTTAGAAGATTTGAATCAGGCTGTTGGTTCTGGAGGCATACCTAGATATCCTTCTAGTGGTGTCAATCTAGCACCACCTAACAGTTTAGATAAGGAAAGATTGGATGAGCTATCTGAACAAGTGAAAAGGTTGAATACAGAGGTAACTTATTTAAGAAATCAAAATATCTAGCTTCAAGCTGCTTAGAAGAATATGCAATCTAATTATGGAAGGGAGAAAATAAACTTTGAAAGAGGGCAGTATTTTGACAGAAATCATCAAAACTATGACAAAGGACAAGGTTATGGTCAGAATTTTGATAAGAGACAAGGTTCTGGTCATAATTTTGATAGGAATCAACAAGGAGGACAAGTATTTGACATAGGGCAACCACCTAGGCAGAATAGGTCATGGAATACTGGACCTAATAATGGAGGGATTCCTACCCCATTAGATCAACCTTCTACTCAGGAGAAGCCTCCGAATGGGGTATACTTGGCAGAAGCAGATTTGTCTAGTTGTTGTAGACTCCATAAGACAAGTCAACACTCTGAGTTAGATTGTACCGAATTTCAGACTATGGCTTCTATTTTTCAGTATGAAGTGGAGAATAATTCTACTGGTCAGGAAATTGTGCCCTCAAATCCCTATCATTCTCCAGTGCTGGTACTCAATCATGCCCCATTCCCCAAAGGTGAAGAAAATGAACTAGAGGAGGAGTCCAGTAACCAAGAAGATGAGGCAGAGCAGGTGCTAAATGAAGATGAGATTTCCTAGTTGTCTAGTGAGGAAAATGAGAATGATAATGGCCCCCTGGATGAGGAGGAAGTTAGTATTGAAGAAGTTCAGATGTTTCAGCAACCAGCTAAGAAATATAATTTAAGAAATAGACCTAACAGGGGTCCACAAGCTGGAGGTCCTTTCACTAATTCTATCCCTCCCAACAATTTTAATACTCCACCAGATCCACAAGCTAGTAATAATCCACCTTATCCTCATGTGCCCATACAATACTTTTCAAAAGGAAATAATGCTGAAATGTTGAAAGATAGGCAGGCCAGTGGCTACAACGAAGCCCATGCTAACCTGAATGTGGAGCAATTAGGTGAATATGTGACTGAGAAATTCAAGAAAGTAAGGTAAGTCTTTCTGCGTTTGAGTTATTAAGAGTTCTTGCTATTAGGGATGTAGTTTTTGGGTCATTTAGTTCAAATATAATGCCCTAGGGAGCAACTACCAATGAGACTGCTACTAGGTCTTCTAATTCCCAGGTACCTAGAAGTTAGGTTCCACTTGTAGACAAAGGGAGAGATAAAGATAAAGGTCAAGTTGCACAAGCTGACACTCATTTGATTTTATTTTAAGGCAAGACAAAAACCCCTCCTTTCCTAATTTCCATTCGTATCTTCAGAAAGAATTTGCATAATTGTCTTCTAGATTTAGAAGCCTCTACAAATTTTATGCCTTTTTCTATTTGCAAGCATTGGGTATTACCCCTATAGCTTCTTAAAAGAAGGTTACTCAATTGGATAAAACAGAGGTAAGTGTAGTTGGAGAATTGAATATGATCCCTACGCAACTTGCATCAGATCCTAGGGTGCAACAAGTGATCAATATCCATGTTGCTGACATTCCTGATACTTATGGTCTGATTTTAGGCAGGGACTTCACTCAGGAATTGAATGGGTATACATAGACAGATCATTCTCACATGTGGTTACCATGGAAAGGAGTTCTGAATCATATCCAGATTGAAAGAGAGCCCCGAATGAAGTATGTAATCACTGAATATCATAATGTTTTGAATGAGGTGTTGGTGTCTTAGGTTAGCATGGGAAACTATGTTTTAGCGGAATCAGTTACAGAGGATGAAGAGGTTTTCATGCTACAGGATTCTTCAGATGAACACATCCTAGAGAGAAGTAGTTCTAGAGCATTGATTGAGCAAGGGGATGAGATGGATGACCGTCAAGACAAGCAGCTTAGTCTATTGGATAACTTTCCGGAGTTCATCCAGAAATGTATGGAACATCAAATACAATTGAAAGTAAGTATGACCTTTGAAGAACTATTGCTTCCCAATTGGTGCAGAGTCCATGATGCCTCTCATTCTGAGCTAGAATGTGACTTGTGTCAGATTGCTATCTGACAGATACAAAAGTGCATTGATCCAGTTCCAACCGTTGGACTTAGTATGCAAGAAGAATCAAATAATGATAAGGGTAAGGATCCAACGCCTCCTAAGAAGCCCCCCATTCTCAGCAAAGACCAAGATAAACTAAAACCAAGAGAACCTGATGGTTGTTGGACATTAATATTTGATGGATCTAAATCTAAGCAGGGTGTTGGCGCAGGATTCAAATTAATCAGTCCTAAAGGTAAGAATTACTTCACTACTCAAAGACTCCAGTTCCAATGCACCAATAATGTTGCTGAATATGAAGCCTTGATCCATGGCTTGTTAATGGCATCGAGGAAGAAGGTCAAAATGTTACAAGTTTTCAGATATTCTGAATTAGTAATCAAACAAGTAAGGAAACAGTATTCATGTCATGATAGGAGAATGACCAATTGCAGGCATAGAGTGTGGGATCTTATTGAGGGGTTTGATGGTTTCAATATCCAATTGATTTCTTAACATAAGAATCAAGTTATAGATTTGTTAGCACAAGCTGCTAGCACCTTGTAGCCTTTATCACTTTTAGGGTTGAAGAAATTTATAGTTGAGCTCACTCAAGTACCTTCAGTGCCTGACAACATTACTAATTTCTAGGTATTTGAAGGTGATAGGCATATTTTGGACTTTATTAAAAGTTATGATGTGTTCGCTTCCCAGCTCATTGATGAGATAGAGCCTCAAGAAGCAGAAATTAACTTTGGAGGAATCATTAATCTGAAGACTAATACTATTCCAATAGGTATGGTGCATCTTGAATGAATTTTTGATTTGGATAAGATAAGAGATCAAGAGCAACAAGCCAAAAGGGATTCTCTCAGTAGTCAGTGTGAAACATATAATATGGGGACACTAGATGAAATGAAGAATGTTTTTATTGGCAAGGTATGTACTCTATAAGAAAGAAAAGGGATTATTGATACCTTACATGCATATCATGATGTAATAGCTTGGAGTTATGAAGATTTGAAAACATATGATACCTCAATCATTACACACACCATCCCTTTGAAGTCAGATGTCAAACCATTTAGGTAGAGACAGAGGCCAATCAATGCTCTATTAGAACCCATTATTCAAAAGGAGGTGCAGAAATTACTTTCAGCACGTATTATATTTCTAGTAAGACACTCTACTTGGGTTGCGAATTTGGTTCCAGTAAGGAAAAGGAATGGAGAAATTAGATTATGTGTAGATTTTAGGAATCTGAATAGAGCATCAGAAAAGGATAACTATCTAGTTCCTTCACTGGATGAGGTGCTTCAGATTGTTAATGGATCTCAAATGATGTCCTTTTTGGATGGGTATTTTGGATACAACCAAGTTATGGTGCAGTATGAGGATAGACACAAGACTTCCTTCACTACAAAATGGGGAACTTTCGCTTACAGAAGGATGTCATTTGGATTGATCAATGCTAGAGCTACATTCCAGAGAGCTATGGACATTGATATTAAGGACATAATTGGTAAGTCCATCATTATTTACATGGATGATTTGATAGTTTTTTCCAAGAAATGAGGAGATCATATAACAGATTTATGCAAAGTGTTCCAAAGATGTAGAGAGTTTGGTATTTCACTTAATCCAAGGAAGTGTATTTTCAGAGTCACAAAAGGAAAGTTGTTGGGACATATTATCTCAGAACAGGGTATTGCTATTGACCTTGAGCGAATACGAGTTATCTTGAAAATTCAGCCTCTTGCAAGTAAGAAAGAGATGAAGTCATTTTTGGTAAAATTAACTTTGTAAGAAAATTTATCACTGGATTTGTAGAGATAGTTAAGCCATTAAATGCTATGTTGAAACAAGAAGACAAAATAGAGTGGAATGTAGAAGCTAAGGAAGCATTTGCACAAATCAAGAAAGCTATTGTTGAGGCTCCAATATTGGTGAGTCCCGATTATGCTAAACCTTTTTCCATATATTCATTCGCTTCTGATCACTCTTGTGCTACAATGTTAACTCAAAAGTCTGATCAAGGTGATGAACATACTATAGCCTTCATGATTACTCCTTTGAAGGATGAAGAATTAAGATATCATAATGTAGAAAAGAAGGCCTATGCTTTGGTCAGAGCAGTGAAAAATTTTAGGCATTATATTTTGAGGAATAAAGTTTTTGCCATAGTACCTGATCCTGCAATAAAGTTGTTGTTAATGCAAAATGAGTTAGGAGAACAAAGAGCCAAATGGGTGACCATGTTGTAGGAATATGATATGGAAATCTAACCCATGAAATTAGTGAGAGGACAAGGGATTACAAAAACAATGGCTGAGATAGGTCCTGATCTCACAGCTCAACACTATTTTCTTCAAGAAGTATCTCCAGGAGATTAGTATGATGAAATTATTTTTTATCTATTGAATCAGCAATGTCCTGATCACCACACTATAGTTCAGAGGCGGGCTTTGCACCTAAAGAGTGGAAGTTTCATCATGAAAGGAACTATCTTATATAAACGAAATCATGAGGGTGTCTACTTAAGATGTTTTGGAAAGGAGGAAGTTGTTAGAGTAATGACTGAATTTCATGAGAAATATGGCATAGGCCATGGTTCTGCATCATCCATTGCAAACTAGATTTTGAGGGTAGGCTATTACTGGCCTACTTTGTTCAAAGATGCACACCAACATGTGAGAACTTGCCACATATGTCAAACTACAGCAAGTAAGGAAAAATATGCAGCTCTTCCACTTCAGCCAGTCATAGAGGTAAAACCATTTGCTCAGTGGGGTATGGATTTCATAGGTCCAATTAATCCTCCATCCTCTATGGGTCACAGGTATATTCTTACCATAACTGATTATTTTACTAGATGGACAAAGGCTCTTGCTTACAAACAATGTACTTTGGATGTGGTAATCAATTTTCTTGAGTCAAGAATTATCAATCGTTTTGGTTGTCCACTATCTCTAGTTTGTGATAATGGTCTTGCATTTGCATCTCTAAAATTTTCTAATTGGGCATTTGATCATGGGATTGTTATTAAATTTTCGTCCAATTATTACCCTTAGGGTAATGGCCTAGCTGAGTCTTCCAATAAAAACCTACTGACAGTTATCCGTGAGTTGTTAGAACAAAATCCTAAGGATTGGCACACCCAGCTTCGCTTTGCTCTCTGGGCTGACCGTACTAGACATAAGGCATCCATAGGAAACTCTCCTTATCACTTGGTGTATGGTTTGGAACCCGTGTTTCCTATCCATTTGAAAATCCCTACCCTATAGTTTATCAACGAATACTACAATGAGGAAGATAGGCATGAAGCCTTTTTGGCTGAGTTGTTACACCTAGAAGAGAAAAGAGATGAAGCCCTAGAAAAATTTGCTAAACATCAGGGTGTGGTAAAAAGATGGTTTGATAGGAGAGCTAAGTTGAAGGCCTTTAGAATTTGTGACTTAGTTCTTTATTGGGATAAAGCTCATGATCATAAGGGAGAGCATGGTAAATTTGATAAACTTTGGCTTGGTCCTTACCAGATTTTAGAAATTTTGGGAGATAATGCTTTTCGCTTGAAAACCCTCACTAGTGAGGATATCCCTTTGCTTGTCAATGAGCAGTATCTGAAGCATTATTTTTAACCTTGAACTATTTACAGATCATCCTGTACATAGCTTAGAGTAGGTTTTTTTTTTGTTGGTTTCCTTTGCTTTGCTTGTTTTTTCTTTGGTAGTGTAGGTTTGCTTTGGTTTGTTTTGCTTTCCATTTTGGTTTTCACTCTTGGGTTCTTTGCTTTCTTGGGGTGTCGTGTCTATACAACGGGATATTTTCTTGGGATTATTATGAGAATTTCTCATATAATCTTCACCTTATTAGGGGCATCCTAGTATCTCTACTGAGGCTATAGATGCCTAACTGGCAATAGAGCTATGCTTGGGAGGGTCACAGTGATAACCTCGTCAGGGCTATGGATGCCTGACTAGCAGCGAGGCTCTATCCAGGTTGCTTTTGGAGTCAAAATTTATATGTAGCTTGGTTAGATTTGCCCCAGTTCCCATTGCACTTATAAGACAAGAACTAAATGCACGATACACACACTTGGACCCTGGTATAGGAAAAGGTCTTCCTACTTGTGGTTTTTGAAACTTTGTTCATAGGTGCCTAATGAGAGGATTGAAACTGGAGATTTTGGGTTCTTGATTCTAATTTGTTCTTGAAATGCTCTGGAGAATTTCCCCCATGAAGTCGCCATTTGTTGTGCAGTTTTTGCACACATGCCCCACTGAAAGTAGGGACCCTCATTTTTTTTTGGTATTGGGTGTCTTGGCCTTTTTTCGGGTTTTGCCTTGGATATGCTTTAATCATTATCTTTCCTATTTGGAGTGGCGCATTTGTGATTTTTATTGAAAAATCTTATGATTTGAGTAAATTTTAGACTTTTCACCATTTTCGAGAAAATCTGCCCTGGCCGGATTTTCTCGATTTTCTTTCAGAATTCGAACATAGTTGTCTTTGACCCAAAATCCGGGGAAATCCGTTGTGTCCGGATTTCTCCAAAGTCTGTGGCCCTGTCAGATCTTTGGGTTTTGGTCTTGGTTATCTTATCAGTCGCATTAATGGCGATTGCACGGCCCTTTTGGGGCATTGATATATTGAATCTTGGGGAG
>CM021108.1:352515970-352561561 GCA_007115665.2 Sequoiadendron giganteum
TGAAAGTAGGGACCCTCATTTTTTTTTGGTATTGGGTGTCTTGGCCTTTCTTTTTTGGGGGTTTTTCTTGCTTGGACCCATGCTTTAATGTTTATCTTGCCAAGTTGGAGTGGCGCATTTGTGAGTTTTATTGAAAAATATTATGATCTCAGTAAATTTTGGACTTTTCACTGTTTTCAAGAAAATCTGCCATGGCCGGATTATCCCAGTTTTCTTTCAAAATCTGGAGATAGTTGTCTTTCACCCAAAATCCAGGGAAATCCATCATGTCTGGATTTCTCTGAAGTTCGTGGCCCTATCGGATCTTCGGGTTTTGGTCTTGGCTATCTGTCGCATTAATGGCGATTGCACGAACCTTTTGGGGCATTGAATATTGGGGAGTAATTGGTCATTTGAGTTTATTTATTCACTTGTCATTTGAGTTTGAGTGCTGGAGCCTGAGGTTTGTTGCTAGATCATGCATTTCAAGGCTATTTTGGAGTACTGCATTTGAATTTCGTGAGTGTTACTCGTATCCTACTCGTGTTTGTGGGTTGATTGTTAGCATCGCCGGTTCCAGTCCTTTTGCTCTCATGGCATGTGGACATGCTCCTTTCCTTTGTTGGTCATTAATTTCTTTGCTTCGTTTGCTTTCATGCCTTGCGTTACTTCATTGATTCTTAGGTGTGTGTTCCATGACCGGGCATTTAGGGTTTTCATTTTTCTACCAATCCATCAGGTTGGTCAGTGAATATTTATTTTGGTCTGGTATTTCATTTCTCTTCTTGGGGATTGCTTATGTTTTGTCTTAAACCTCCCATCTCATTCGTTGGCAATTCGTGCCTTGTTTTTTCCGTGCACTCATGGCGGAGATTTTAGGGTTCCTGACTTAGGGCAATGCCAATCCCTCTCGAATTTCTGAGAGGAGGGTTTTCAATTCATATTTGATTTGTTGGGGTTCATGGTTAGGTCATTGTTGAGGTGCAGACCCTAGGTCTGTGGTCCTTTGATTTGTTTTGGAAAAACAAGAGAACGTGGATGAGTTCGGGTTTTCGATGTCTCTGCGAAATTTTGTGTGGTTCGGATTTCCCCGGCTTTCCCATTTCTTCTTTCTTGCCACTTTAACCAGATTTTTTGTCTGCCTCACAAAAATCCGCCTACTCCGAATTTTCCCAGTATCTATGGTCGGGTCATTCTGCCAAATTCATGCTTTATGGTGATTTATCTTATTCCCACTAGAATCTGCTTCCACCGGATTTTCTCGGATATTCCGTGTCTCATCCTTTTTCCTGCATTGGTTATAAATATTGTTGTTTTTGCTAAGATCCGCCCTGGTCGGATTCTTCCAAAGTTTTGAGAAATGATGAATTTGAGGATTATGTGAGAGGTTTACTTATTGGTAATATGTTTAAATGATCAAAAGAACTTATGCTAAGGTTATTCATTTATTGTACTGATGGATTGAGATGATATTTTGGGGGTTTATATGTTTGTCTCGCTGGATTCCGCCTGGTCCGGATTTCCCCGGAATTCCTCTCCACTGTGGAATCCGTGAGGTGGGCTAAATCCTAGACTTTGGTGATATGGTTCTATGACATTTGTTGCTTCTCTTGGGCCTCATTTTAGTCATTTTTATTTGTTTTTAGGTAGGATTAGGACAAGATATTTTTGTTCGAGGCAAAGGGAAGGCAATAGATCTAGGTACAAAGACTTATGTTGTCTCTGATGCAGATAAGGTAAAGTTGGATATAAAAAGCAAGATTCCTGAAAGCAAGCTGACTTCTATTTGGTCAGGAATCACCGATGGGAAGTATTTATATAGGGCTACCTTGAGATTTTTGCTTCCCATTACTCACATGCATTGGGCCAACCCTTTGATACTTAGGCCGATTTGGATGAAATTGGTGCTAATTGCACATTTCATATTATTATTCGAGTATCTTTTGAGGTTGACCTCTTGTAGGTCATGTTTTATTGTAAATTCTTATTTTTGGTCCGACCTATCTTAGGTATTCTCTATAAAATGGGCATGTTGCCTCATTTGAGAAATAGATAGGTGATACATGATACACATAGAGAAGTAGAATAGAGATTTCACATTTGAGAAATTTGAGAAAATTAGGGTTTATTTTCAAGCAAATGTTGTAACAGACAACTGGAATTGTTGCCATTTTGGATGACTTAATATAAGAAAGGATATTGTGATCTGGTATCTGTCTTGTGGAACTTCATTTGGCATGGTTCTTATTGTTCTATCTTTAAAATTGCTTATGAGTTCATAGTTAAATAGTTTGGTGATGCTTAGGGTTTTATGTTTTGAATGTTTGCATCGATCTCTAGTCCATAATTTTCACAGTTAGCTAATTGTTAGCTGCTTTGTAAAGTTAGCCTGAACTTAAAATTGTGCTTAGTTCAATTATAAGGATTTGTTTAGGATTTATTGAATGAGTGTTTGTGCTTTGAAAATCTTTAAATACCTAAGAAGATTACACTATTTTTGTGAAATTACATATTTATCTAGATTGAAACAGAAAGTAGTTTATGAGAGATCGGTCCATTTTCAGCATTTTATCTTTTGGCATTATTAGTCTTAGAGTTAGAAATATTCTTAGAATTATCTATGAAACCTTCATCTTTTGCTATTTCTTTATTATCCTGGGTTCAATTAAAAAGATTCAAGTATCAATTCATTGTTTAGATCTGATAAATTCAAAGTCCAATGTTTTCTTGTAGTAAGGTCCCTTTGTGATTACCAACATTTTCACATTATCTCTAAGTTGTTTCATTGCATTATCAAGACCTAACATTAGAGACCTTGGGGTTATCTCTTTTCTCATAGAGATTTAACTTTCAAGATAGATAGGATATCATATTCTGTCTGAGTTGTTGTTGTGTAGAAAACACCATCAACAGATTGGCACTAGGAGGGCCTTGAATAAGCAACCTGGAGCATTTCCTAAATGCCATCTCTCTTGAGAGGCTTAGAAGAAGAACTAGATCTACTTCAATAGGAGAAAATTTTCAAGAATTACAAGCCCCTACTAGGTCAAGAAGGACCAGAGGAGGGGAAGAATTATCATCCGCCCACCCACTTCCATCATCTGCATCATCTTCATCCTCTTCTGACTCTGAGTTAATTCCTATCCCACAGCCACAACTAGTCATCAATCAGCCTAGGAGAAGAGGCCTTTTATTGGTACAATCAC
Organism: Sequoiadendron giganteum; assembly: GCA_007115665.2. Taxonomy (NCBI): domain Eukaryota; kingdom Viridiplantae; phylum Streptophyta; class Pinopsida; order Cupressales; family Cupressaceae; genus Sequoiadendron; species Sequoiadendron giganteum. Next base: position 352,519,156 of record CM021108.1, read on the forward strand.
TTACCTGCTTCTTCCATCCATAATTGGACTGAATTAGAAACTGCATTTCTACAAAAGTTCAAGATTCCCATCAGTGCTAATGACCTATACTTGCAATTTACTGGAGTTAAAAGAGAGATCAATGATCCCATAGGATCATTCAATGATAAGTTCCATTGAGCATACACTAGACTCCAAGCTCCTTATGCTGGAAATGAAAATACTGCCTTAGATAGCCTCACAACCACCTTCCTTAAACAAAGGACTAATCCTTTGAATACTTTGCTCACTATGTATTTAGAGGTTGTGAAGGTCAACATGGACTTGAGGCAACACTTATCAAGACCTTTACCATCCCTAGGACTTGCTGCTCACCTTGGACAAATTCAAGCCCTTAACCAAGCTTTGACCAGTTATGCTCCAATAATGAATCTAGTACCTTCATTACCTTTGGTTCCTCATCTAGGTCCACCTTTAAATCAAGATCAACCTATGACCTCTTATCCTCAACAAAGAGCTAATCAACCCCTTCATTAGCAACAAGTTGGTTTTCCTACATATTTGCAAAATTTAGAAGATTTGAATCAGGCTGTTGGTTCTGGAGGCATACCTAGATATCCTTCTAGTGGTGTCAATCTAGCACCACCTAACAGTTTAGATAAGGAAAGATTGGATGAGCTATCTGAACAAGTGAAAAGGTTGAATACAGAGGTAACTTATTTAAGAAATCAAAATATCTAGCTTCAAGCTGCTTAGAAGAATATGCAATCTAATTATGGAAGGGAGAAAATAAACTTTGAAAGAGGGCAGTATTTTGACAGAAATCATCAAAACTATGACAAAGGACAAGGTTATGGTCAGAATTTTGATAAGAGACAAGGTTCTGGTCATAATTTTGATAGGAATCAACAAGGAGGACAAGTATTTGACATAGGGCAACCACCTAGGCAGAATAGGTCATGGAATACTGGACCTAATAATGGAGGGATTCCTACCCCATTAGATCAACCTTCTACTCAGGAGAAGCCTCCGAATGGGGTATACTTGGCAGAAGCAGATTTGTCTAGTTGTTGTAGACTCCATAAGACAAGTCAACACTCTGAGTTAGATTGTACCGAATTTCAGACTATGGCTTCTATTTTTCAGTATGAAGTGGAGAATAATTCTACTGGTCAGGAAATTGTGCCCTCAAATCCCTATCATTCTCCAGTGCTGGTACTCAATCATGCCCCATTCCCCAAAGGTGAAGAAAATGAACTAGAGGAGGAGTCCAGTAACCAAGAAGATGAGGCAGAGCAGGTGCTAAATGAAGATGAGATTTCCTAGTTGTCTAGTGAGGAAAATGAGAATGATAATGGCCCCCTGGATGAGGAGGAAGTTAGTATTGAAGAAGTTCAGATGTTTCAGCAACCAGCTAAGAAATATAATTTAAGAAATAGACCTAACAGGGGTCCACAAGCTGGAGGTCCTTTCACTAATTCTATCCCTCCCAACAATTTTAATACTCCACCAGATCCACAAGCTAGTAATAATCCACCTTATCCTCATGTGCCCATACAATACTTTTCAAAAGGAAATAATGCTGAAATGTTGAAAGATAGGCAGGCCAGTGGCTACAACGAAGCCCATGCTAACCTGAATGTGGAGCAATTAGGTGAATATGTGACTGAGAAATTCAAGAAAGTAAGGTAAGTCTTTCTGCGTTTGAGTTATTAAGAGTTCTTGCTATTAGGGATGTAGTTTTTGGGTCATTTAGTTCAAATATAATGCCCTAGGGAGCAACTACCAATGAGACTGCTACTAGGTCTTCTAATTCCCAGGTACCTAGAAGTTAGGTTCCACTTGTAGACAAAGGGAGAGATAAAGATAAAGGTCAAGTTGCACAAGCTGACACTCATTTGATTTTATTTTAAGGCAAGACAAAAACCCCTCCTTTCCTAATTTCCATTCGTATCTTCAGAAAGAATTTGCATAATTGTCTTCTAGATTTAGAAGCCTCTACAAATTTTATGCCTTTTTCTATTTGCAAGCATTGGGTATTACCCCTATAGCTTCTTAAAAGAAGGTTACTCAATTGGATAAAACAGAGGTAAGTGTAGTTGGAGAATTGAATATGATCCCTACGCAACTTGCATCAGATCCTAGGGTGCAACAAGTGATCAATATCCATGTTGCTGACATTCCTGATACTTATGGTCTGATTTTAGGCAGGGACTTCACTCAGGAATTGAATGGGTATACATAGACAGATCATTCTCACATGTGGTTACCATGGAAAGGAGTTCTGAATCATATCCAGATTGAAAGAGAGCCCCGAATGAAGTATGTAATCACTGAATATCATAATGTTTTGAATGAGGTGTTGGTGTCTTAGGTTAGCATGGGAAACTATGTTTTAGCGGAATCAGTTACAGAGGATGAAGAGGTTTTCATGCTACAGGATTCTTCAGATGAACACATCCTAGAGAGAAGTAGTTCTAGAGCATTGATTGAGCAAGGGGATGAGATGGATGACCGTCAAGACAAGCAGCTTAGTCTATTGGATAACTTTCCGGAGTTCATCCAGAAATGTATGGAACATCAAATACAATTGAAAGTAAGTATGACCTTTGAAGAACTATTGCTTCCCAATTGGTGCAGAGTCCATGATGCCTCTCATTCTGAGCTAGAATGTGACTTGTGTCAGATTGCTATCTGACAGATACAAAAGTGCATTGATCCAGTTCCAACCGTTGGACTTAGTATGCAAGAAGAATCAAATAATGATAAGGGTAAGGATCCAACGCCTCCTAAGAAGCCCCCCATTCTCAGCAAAGACCAAGATAAACTAAAACCAAGAGAACCTGATGGTTGTTGGACATTAATATTTGATGGATCTAAATCTAAGCAGGGTGTTGGCGCAGGATTCAAATTAATCAGTCCTAAAGGTAAGAATTACTTCACTACTCAAAGACTCCAGTTCCAATGCACCAATAATGTTGCTGAATATGAAGCCTTGATCCATGGCTTGTTAATGGCATCGAGGAAGAAGGTCAAAATGTTACAAGTTTTCAGATATTCTGAATTAGTAATCAAACAAGTAAGGAAACAGTATTCATGTCATGATAGGAGAATGACCAATTGCAGGCATAGAGTGTGGGATCTTATTGAGGGGTTTGATGGTTTCAATATCCAATTGATTTCTTAACATAAGAATCAAGTTATAGATTTGTTAGCACAAGCTGCTAGCACCTTGTAGCCTTTATCACTTTTAGGGTTGAAGAAATTTATAGTTGAGCTCACTCAAGTACCTTCAGTGCCTGACAACATTACTAATTTCTAGGTATTTGAAGGTGATAGGCATATTTTGGACTTTATTAAAAGTTATGATGTGTTCGCTTCCCAGCTCATTGATGAGATAGAGCCTCAAGAAGCAGAAATTAACTTTGGAGGAATCATTAATCTGAAGACTAATACTATTCCAATAGGTATGGTGCATCTTGAATGAATTTTTGATTTGGATAAGATAAGAGATCAAGAGCAACAAGCCAAAAGGGATTCTCTCAGTAGTCAGTGTGAAACATATAATATGGGGACACTAGATGAAATGAAGAATGTTTTTATTGGCAAGGTATGTACTCTATAAGAAAGAAAAGGGATTATTGATACCTTACATGCATATCATGATGTAATAGCTTGGAGTTATGAAGATTTGAAAACATATGATACCTCAATCATTACACACACCATCCCTTTGAAGTCAGATGTCAAACCATTTAGGTAGAGACAGAGGCCAATCAATGCTCTATTAGAACCCATTATTCAAAAGGAGGTGCAGAAATTACTTTCAGCACGTATTATATTTCTAGTAAGACACTCTACTTGGGTTGCGAATTTGGTTCCAGTAAGGAAAAGGAATGGAGAAATTAGATTATGTGTAGATTTTAGGAATCTGAATAGAGCATCAGAAAAGGATAACTATCTAGTTCCTTCACTGGATGAGGTGCTTCAGATTGTTAATGGATCTCAAATGATGTCCTTTTTGGATGGGTATTTTGGATACAACCAAGTTATGGTGCAGTATGAGGATAGACACAAGACTTCCTTCACTACAAAATGGGGAACTTTCGCTTACAGAAGGATGTCATTTGGATTGATCAATGCTAGAGCTACATTCCAGAGAGCTATGGACATTGATATTAAGGACATAATTGGTAAGTCCATCATTATTTACATGGATGATTTGATAGTTTTTTCCAAGAAATGAGGAGATCATATAACAGATTTATGCAAAGTGTTCCAAAGATGTAGAGAGTTTGGTATTTCACTTAATCCAAGGAAGTGTATTTTCAGAGTCACAAAAGGAAAGTTGTTGGGACATATTATCTCAGAACAGGGTATTGCTATTGACCTTGAGCGAATACGAGTTATCTTGAAAATTCAGCCTCTTGCAAGTAAGAAAGAGATGAAGTCATTTTTGGTAAAATTAACTTTGTAAGAAAATTTATCACTGGATTTGTAGAGATAGTTAAGCCATTAAATGCTATGTTGAAACAAGAAGACAAAATAGAGTGGAATGTAGAAGCTAAGGAAGCATTTGCACAAATCAAGAAAGCTATTGTTGAGGCTCCAATATTGGTGAGTCCCGATTATGCTAAACCTTTTTCCATATATTCATTCGCTTCTGATCACTCTTGTGCTACAATGTTAACTCAAAAGTCTGATCAAGGTGATGAACATACTATAGCCTTCATGATTACTCCTTTGAAGGATGAAGAATTAAGATATCATAATGTAGAAAAGAAGGCCTATGCTTTGGTCAGAGCAGTGAAAAATTTTAGGCATTATATTTTGAGGAATAAAGTTTTTGCCATAGTACCTGATCCTGCAATAAAGTTGTTGTTAATGCAAAATGAGTTAGGAGAACAAAGAGCCAAATGGGTGACCATGTTGTAGGAATATGATATGGAAATCTAACCCATGAAATTAGTGAGAGGACAAGGGATTACAAAAACAATGGCTGAGATAGGTCCTGATCTCACAGCTCAACACTATTTTCTTCAAGAAGTATCTCCAGGAGATTAGTATGATGAAATTATTTTTTATCTATTGAATCAGCAATGTCCTGATCACCACACTATAGTTCAGAGGCGGGCTTTGCACCTAAAGAGTGGAAGTTTCATCATGAAAGGAACTATCTTATATAAACGAAATCATGAGGGTGTCTACTTAAGATGTTTTGGAAAGGAGGAAGTTGTTAGAGTAATGACTGAATTTCATGAGAAATATGGCATAGGCCATGGTTCTGCATCATCCATTGCAAACTAGATTTTGAGGGTAGGCTATTACTGGCCTACTTTGTTCAAAGATGCACACCAACATGTGAGAACTTGCCACATATGTCAAACTACAGCAAGTAAGGAAAAATATGCAGCTCTTCCACTTCAGCCAGTCATAGAGGTAAAACCATTTGCTCAGTGGGGTATGGATTTCATAGGTCCAATTAATCCTCCATCCTCTATGGGTCACAGGTATATTCTTACCATAACTGATTATTTTACTAGATGGACAAAGGCTCTTGCTTACAAACAATGTACTTTGGATGTGGTAATCAATTTTCTTGAGTCAAGAATTATCAATCGTTTTGGTTGTCCACTATCTCTAGTTTGTGATAATGGTCTTGCATTTGCATCTCTAAAATTTTCTAATTGGGCATTTGATCATGGGATTGTTATTAAATTTTCGTCCAATTATTACCCTTAGGGTAATGGCCTAGCTGAGTCTTCCAATAAAAACCTACTGACAGTTATCCGTGAGTTGTTAGAACAAAATCCTAAGGATTGGCACACCCAGCTTCGCTTTGCTCTCTGGGCTGACCGTACTAGACATAAGGCATCCATAGGAAACTCTCCTTATCACTTGGTGTATGGTTTGGAACCCGTGTTTCCTATCCATTTGAAAATCCCTACCCTATAGTTTATCAACGAATACTACAATGAGGAAGATAGGCATGAAGCCTTTTTGGCTGAGTTGTTACACCTAGAAGAGAAAAGAGATGAAGCCCTAGAAAAATTTGCTAAACATCAGGGTGTGGTAAAAAGATGGTTTGATAGGAGAGCTAAGTTGAAGGCCTTTAGAATTTGTGACTTAGTTCTTTATTGGGATAAAGCTCATGATCATAAGGGAGAGCATGGTAAATTTGATAAACTTTGGCTTGGTCCTTACCAGATTTTAGAAATTTTGGGAGATAATGCTTTTCGCTTGAAAACCCTCACTAGTGAGGATATCCCTTTGCTTGTCAATGAGCAGTATCTGAAGCATTATTTTTAACCTTGAACTATTTACAGATCATCCTGTACATAGCTTAGAGTAGGTTTTTTTTTTGTTGGTTTCCTTTGCTTTGCTTGTTTTTTCTTTGGTAGTGTAGGTTTGCTTTGGTTTGTTTTGCTTTCCATTTTGGTTTTCACTCTTGGGTTCTTTGCTTTCTTGGGGTGTCGTGTCTATACAACGGGATATTTTCTTGGGATTATTATGAGAATTTCTCATATAATCTTCACCTTATTAGGGGCATCCTAGTATCTCTACTGAGGCTATAGATGCCTAACTGGCAATAGAGCTATGCTTGGGAGGGTCACAGTGATAACCTCGTCAGGGCTATGGATGCCTGACTAGCAGCGAGGCTCTATCCAGGTTGCTTTTGGAGTCAAAATTTATATGTAGCTTGGTTAGATTTGCCCCAGTTCCCATTGCACTTATAAGACAAGAACTAAATGCACGATACACACACTTGGACCCTGGTATAGGAAAAGGTCTTCCTACTTGTGGTTTTTGAAACTTTGTTCATAGGTGCCTAATGAGAGGATTGAAACTGGAGATTTTGGGTTCTTGATTCTAATTTGTTCTTGAAATGCTCTGGAGAATTTCCCCCATGAAGTCGCCATTTGTTGTGCAGTTTTTGCACACATGCCCCACTGAAAGTAGGGACCCTCATTTTTTTTTGGTATTGGGTGTCTTGGCCTTTTTTTTTTTTCGGGTTTTGCTTGCTTGGACCCTTGCTTTAATGTTTATCTTTCCAATTTGGAGTGGCGCATTTGTGATTTTTATTGAAAAATCTTATGATTTGAGTAAATTTTAGACTTTTCACCATTTTCGAGAAAATCTGCCCTGGCCGGATTTTCTCGATTTTCTTTCAGAATTCGAACATAGTTGTCTTTGACCCAAAATCCGGGGAAATCCGTTGTGTCCGGATTTCTCCAAAGTCTGTGGCCCTGTCAGATCTTTGGGTTTTGGTCTTGGTTATCTTATCAGTCGCATTAATGGCGATTGCACGGCCCTTTTGGGGCATTGATATATTGAATCTTGGGGAGTAATTGGTCATTTGAGTTTATTTGTTTGCTTGTCATTTGAGTTGAGTGCTGGAGCTTGAGGTGTGTTTCTAGATTGTGCATTTCAAGGCTATTTTGCAGTGTTGCATTTGAATTTTGTCAGCATTGCTCCTATCCTGCTCGTGTTTGTGGGTTGATTGTTGGCATCGCCGGTTCCAATCCTTTTGCTCTCGTGGTATGTGGAATGCTCCTTTCCTCTGTTGGTCGTTAATTGCTTTGCTTTGCTTCACTATTTATTGGGTGTGCGTGCCATGATCGGGCATTTAGGGTTTTCATTTTTCTACCAGTTCATCAGGTCGGTCAGTGAATATTTATTTTGGTCTAGCATTTCATTTCTCTTATTGGGGCTTGCTTGTGTTTTGTCTTAAACCTCCCACATCATTCATTGGCAATTCATGCCTGGTTTTTTCCATGCTCTCATGGCGGAGATTTTAGGGTTCCTGACTTATGGCAATGCCAATCCCTCTTGAATTGCTGAGAGGAGGGTTTTCAATTCATTTTCGATCCGTTGGGGTTCATGGTTAGGTCATTGTCAAGATGCAGACCCTAGGCCTGTGGTCGTTTGATTCATTTTGGAAAAATGAGAGAATGTGGATGAGTTCGGGTTTTCGATGTCTCCGTGGAATTCCACCTGGTCTAGATTTCCCCGGCTTTCCCATTTCTTCTTTCTTACCACTTTAACCAGATTTTTTGTTGGCCTCGTTAAAATCTGCCTCCTCCAAATTTTCCCGGTATCTATGGTTAGCTCATTCTGTCAGATTCACACTTTATGGTGATTTATCATATTCCCGCTAGAATCCGATTCAACCAGATTTTCCCGGATATTCCATGTCTCATCATTTTTCCTGGGTTGGTTATAAATATTGTTGTTTTCGCTAAAATCCACCCTGGTCAGATTCTTCCGAAGTTTTGAGAAATAATGAGTTTGAGGATTATGTGAGAGGTTTACTTATTGCTAGTATGTTTAAATGATCAAATGAACTTATGCTAAGGTTATTCCTTTATTGCACTGATGGATTGAGATGATATTTTGGGGGTTTATATGTTTGTCTCGCTGGATTTCACCTGGTTTGGATTTTCCCCGAATTCCTCTCCACTGTGGAATCCGCGAGGTGGGCTAAATCTTGGACTTTGGTGATATGGTTCTCTAACATTTTTAGCTTCTCTTGGGCCTCATTTTAGTCATTTTTATTTGTTTGTAGGTAGGCTCAAGACAAGATGTTGTTGGTCAAGGCAAAGGGAAGGAAACAGATCTAGGTGCAGAGACTTTTGTTGTCTTTGATGCAGAGAAGGTAAAGTTGGATATAAATAGCAAGATTATTGAAAGCAAGCTGACTTCTATTTGGTTAGGAATCACTGATACCAATGTGGGTATGTGGGATTATGAGGAGTTTAAAGCTGAATTGGCAGCACTGAATCTTCGTTTGTTGGCTAGGAGAACTATGGAATCCAGGTTGGCACATGTAGCAGGTTTTCCCTCCATGGTGCAATGCTATGAGTTGGTACTTGAGTGTGCCTGGAATTATGACAAAGGGACACAAAGGATAATTGGTCCCCAAGGAAGGATTGTGGCAGGTTTTAGTCTTGTGTCCATTTCAAGGACTTTTGATATGCTTGATAGGTCACATGTGGTGGGTTTTGACATAAACACAGCAAGGAAATACTATGAGGAAAATGTGGTCAAGTCCTAGTAGGTAATCAACTCTTGGTTGGAGAACCCCAAGTCTCATTTCTCCAAATTGCCAAAGCAGCTATTCAGGCTCAAGTTCAAAAGGGAGTATTACAATGTTATCACTCTTCTCAGTAGACTGGTAGGATTGAAGAGTGTAGGGGTATTTGAAATCTGGATGTTTAATGTTATTGCTCGAATGGAGCAGGGTATTGATTATCATTGGGTAGGTTCCATAAGTGTAGTCACCCACAAGCAGTTGTGCAATGTCTTGCAAACTAAAACTTTCACCATGACCTCCTACTTAGTGTATGCGCTCGCAAGATTTCACCCATATAAGGGGTTGAGCACCAGAGGTACATTTGGGCAAGATGCAATATATGAGGTATATCCACAGATGCACCTAACTGGAGGAAGCTAAAGAAGAGAAAATGATGCTTTCACAATGTATATCACTAGATTGCTTCAAGGTGTAGAGCATGTGAGAATTTATGATAAAGAGATATTGGGCATGGTTTATCCAGTTTCCCACCTTCTCTTACATTAGGATTGATGGTTGCCAAAGGGCTCCCTATAGACTCCTGAGGTATCCTACTGATCATATTATATTGTTGGAGGTCACTAGGTAGATTTGTGACTTTGACATAGTTGTGAAGGGAGATAAGCATAAAACAGGTTTTGGGAATGATTTTCCCTTGAAGATAGGAATGGGTGAGGTTTGTCCTTCTATCCAGTCTGCTCATGCTTCTGAGGAGATGAGTACTTTTGGTCTCTCTTTCCATTCCAAGAGAGCAAGGTTTGACATCACAGGTAAGGTACAGAGGAAGGCTAGTAGGGAGTACATTCATAAGGTTAATATTGAGGATTATTGGGTCAACCTTGCTGATGAATTTGAGGTAAGGAAGAAGAAATTCTCTAGGTTTTCAGTGGACTTGGTAAGGTTATACAATGTGAAGGTCATCCCTGACCAGGTGGAAGAGGATGGAAATTTAATTCAGGGTCATATCTTTGAGATGGTGAAAGACAAGCCAGTTGGAGAGATTCATTGGTTAGAAGAAGAGAAAATAGAATTGGATCAAATCATGACTCCAGTGATCAAGTACACAAAAATGTGGTTGAAACACAAAATGCTAGAATTGGAGAGTGAGGGTGTCCAATGTACTTATGAATTAATGGGAGACTTGGAGTCTCATTCTGCTTCTGAGGAATCACATGAATAGGATCCTAAAGGTAAGACAAAGGTGGATTCTCCTTTCAAACTTCAGGTTAGAGATGTTTAAGCTAAGAAGGCAGCATAAGTGGGTAAATAGAGGAAACCTATTGCTAATAAAAGGAGACATGTCTTGAGGAAAGAGGTTGAAAAAGATAAAGAAGAGAGGGAGGAGGTAGATGTTACCCCTCTATTGACAAAAAGAAGAAGGCTTGTGAAGCTATCACAGAAATAGGAGGAGGCTCCTAAAACTGATGAGGAGGTTGAGCCACCAGTGGTAGAAGTAGAGAGTTCAGGGGAAAGAACACAAGTATACATGAGGAGGTCAAGGACTCCTTCCCCAAAGGATGCTGCTATGAAGGAGGATGTTCCTGTGACTGCTCCCATTGCTGAAAAAGAAAGTATCTCCATTCCTTAGGATACTAGTAGTGTACAAGAAGAATCAAGGAAAGATGAAGATCCTAAGGACTTGGGAGAGAAGTAATTTTAGGAAGGAGACCTTTATAGTGCAGAGGAAGAAATTGACAAAGTAATCTAGTCCCCTTTGGTGGCCTATGCAAATTCACCTGCGAAAGGGAAATTGAGTAAATCTCCTCAACAAGAGGAGATACCAGTTAAGATCCCTTCACCGGTACAGGTTGTTGTAGAGGAGCAGTTGCAAGACAAGGAGAATCCAATCATGGATATCCCTAATGTGCCAAGTGTTGAGAAGGATGCCCATAATGACCAGCAGGAGCAAGAGAAGCAAGATACAGTGCCAACTGAGTCTACTATTCCGAGTTGGCTGAATAAAGAATTGAAAAGTAAACTAGTAATAGTGGAAGATGCTCCTCCTGATTGGGATGACTTAATGGCCAATGTTGAAAAGGGAAAGACTAAGAAGAAGGCTAGGGTCATGTCCCTGATTGAGAGGGATGGGTCAGGCAATAGAGTGGCTCACATTGCTACCCCTGCTCCTGATAAAGATAGAGATAATGTAACTGCCAAGGATTATCATGTGGACTATTGACTTAGGGCATGCATCTGTGGAACGAGACATTGAGGAGTATGAAGGCTCCAGTGCTATAATTGTGGGAAGATTGAAGAAGGTTGTACAAACTAGGCATGAGTTGGAGAAAGAGAATGAGAAATTGAAGAAGTACTTGTAGGAGTTGATGAAACCCTTGCAGTCCATTGGCTCTTCCTCCTCTGCTACGGGTTTCTTTCCTCAGGAAACAATCTCCGAGCTTGAGAAGATGAAAGGTACCACACTTGCCATAGTTGCTTGGTTGCAAGGGGTTCAAACTAAAGGAGATGTTGCCATTAAGGATATCTTGTCAATCGAAGGGGATGCCATGAGATCGGTAGATTGGTTGAGGACTGTGCTAGCTCAAGACAAGGAGGATACTGATCTTTTACTATAGAAAACTAGAATGATCATGGAGTTTACTGAAGATAAGATGGTAAAGAGTGGGATTCTTCCTTTCTCAAGGGTTTTTGAACCTTGGGAATGGTTTGAGATCTTGCAAATGAGGTAGAAAGCCTTGAAAAGGATTCACAAACAAGGAAAACAGATTGAGGACACTTTGACTAATATTCATGATAAGTGTATCTCATTCTTTGAAATTATGACAAGAAGGAAGAAGTTTGCTCTGAAGCATCTTAATCTGGAGCAACTTACAAAATGGTGGAGAGGTGTTTATTCTCCAGTTGGTGAGGGACCAGTTACTGAGCATCAGCTAGATGATGTTGCAACCTATATTGCAGTTATTGACAGATACTTAACTAATAGAGCTGATTGGGATGGTACAGTGAGATAGGAAAGGGATGATATTAAGTCTCTTGAAAGAAGAGTTAGGGTTTTTCCTGTGCCACCTGTTGCTGAGCTAGATAGAGTATTGCTAGCCATGCAATGTGAAGAAGATTGAGCTAAGGACAAGGATGGGAAGTAGTTATATAGGGCTATCTTGAGATTTGTGCTTCCCATTACTCACATGCATTGGTCCGACCCTTTGATACTTAGGCCGATTTGGATGAAATTGGTGCTAATTGCACATTTCATTTTATTATTCGAATATCTTTTGAGGTTGACCTCTTGTAGGTCATGTTTTATTGTAAATTCATATTTTTGGGCTGACCTATCTTAGGGATTCTCTATAAAATGGGCATGCTGCATCATTTGAGAAATAGATAGGTGATAAATGATATGCATAGAGAAGTAGTATAGAGATTTCACATTTGAGAAAATTAGGGTTTATTTTCAAGCAAGTGTTGTAACAGAAAACTGGAATTGTTGCCATTTTGGATGACTTAATATAAGAAAGGATATTGTGATTTGGTATCTATCTTGTGGAGCTTCATCTGGCATGGTTCTTGTTGTTTTATCTTTAAATTTTCTTATAAGTTCATAGTTAAATAGTTTGGTGATGCTTAGAGTTTTATGTTTGGAATGTTTGCAATAATCTCTAATCCATACTTTTCGCAGTTAGTTGATTGTTCGTTGCTTTGTAAAGTTAGCCTGGACTTAAAATTGTGCTTAGTTCAATTATAAGGATTTGTTCAGGATTGCTTGAATGAGTGTTTGTGATTTGAAAATATTTAAATACCTCAAAAGATTGCACTATTTCTGTGAAATTGCAGATTTATCTAGATTAAAATAGAAAGTAGTTTATGAGAGATCGGTCCATTTTGAGAATTTTATCTTTTGGCATTATCAGTCTTAGAGTTAGAAATAGTCTTAGAATTATCTTTGAAACCTTCATATTTTTCTATTTCTTTATTATCTTGGGTTCAATTAAAAAGATTCAAGTATAAATTCAAATTCCAGTGTTTGCTTGTAGTAAGGTCTCTTTGTGATTACCAGCATTTTCACTGCATTATCAAGACCTGACATTAGAGACCTTGGGGTTATCTCTTTTCCCATAGAGATTTACCTTTCAAGAGAGATAGGATATCATATTTTGTCTGAGTTGTTGCTGTGCAGAAAACACCATCAACAATGATGAGGATGATGATGATGATGATTGGATAAAGTCTTGTAGCAAGGTTGGGAACAAAACCAAGGATGTGACTAGATAATTTGTGCTAGAGTGAAATAATTAGGATTGGATGGATATGTGAGATGGTTAAAATGAATGAAGATTCTAGAGGGAAAGATGAAATGCAATGGAAGAGAAAATGCAATCCTAATGCAATTTCCCATTTTTGGAGCACTGATTTTTTCTATAGCATAAGACACCAGGTACCTTGGTATGTGAAACCAAGGAAAATTAGTTTCTGATGCATAAAACAAACACAACAAACAAGAAGGCTATCCCAACACCCAAAATTCATAAGGACTTTGGTTGGGCTAGGTATTAGGATAACCACAAGCGCAAAGGATGCCCCAACATAACACAAGACCATAAGGATCTTGGTGGGTACTACATGGGACAACCAAGACATAAGAAGACAAAAAGATCAAGATACACCCCTATGTTCACCAGCCAAAGCACACCATGATATGATGGATCATGGCGACCCTAATGAGGTATAATAGGAAGCTCAAATGATTAAAAAAATGTCAAAAACATCAAAAGATGACAATAAAATTTTAAACATCATTTACCAAATGATCAAAGGGGTGGATGGGATTGATGTGGTCTATTAGGAATTATGCATCCTATTGAGACCAAAGATGGAGACTAGGCTAAAAGATCAACATGACACATGATATTTTGAAACCGGTTGAACCTCATGAGATGAGTGACCTTTGTTTGTGAATGCCAACTAGGATAGGGATGTACTTGATGACATGACAAGACGAATAGACATAAGATGACAAGACAAATAAATGACAAGGCAACAAAACAAACACATCCTGAAGACCTAGGGGACATAAGACCAACACACCCTAAATACCTAGGGGACACAAGACCGACACACCCTAAAGACCTAGGGGCTCGAGGGTTGATCAAAGATCAATCTTGCCTATGTGAAAGTGTAGAGCCCTTGTAGTTCGACATAAGGTGATGGATAAAAGTAGAAAGAGGACAATGGAGACCTTGATGGATGGTGTAGATTAGATGAACAAATTCCCTAGGGGAAAATAAAATGATCAATCTTTCCTACGTGAAAGTGCCATGTAGTTTGACACAAGGCCAAAGAAAGACGATGGAAGAAGATAAACTAGACAAGAAGAAGATCCCCGGGGGTAGATCAAATGATCAACCTTGCCTACGTGAAAGCGCAGGGCCAATGTAGTTCAACAAAATACTAATGAAAGATAAGGGATAAGGGATGATGATATGATCATGATAAATAGATACGTGGATGGAGCTAATATGATGAGCCAAGATAGGTCGTGCGGCTAGGATGGTTGATATGTTGGATGCAAGTTATGTGAAGCTCAGGGAGGGGATAGTTATCCAAATCATCAAAAGGTGAATGGGGAGTATGATAGTATGATTGGAAGATAAGTGATGAAGAGTGATGATGATATTGTAATGTATGGTATTGTATTGCATGAGGGTAGCCTATAGCTAGATACCAATGACAAGGGATTATGAGAGGGAAGGAGAAATAGAGGTAAATGGATGGATTGATAAAGATGGGGAGATAGAAAGATGCGAGGATGGATGGATAGAGGGATAAGGATTTTGAAAGATGGAAGAAATTTTTGGATGGATAAATGGATGGTGAGATAAGAATGAAAATATGGACAAGTGGATGGGTGGATCAGGAGATAAGGATTGGAAAGATGGAAGGGATTACTTGGAGGGATGGATGGATGACGTCACCAAGGACTATGTCATAAAGAAGGAGATGCCCCCACTCTAGATATTTCATGTGTGATGAGGCAAGAGGGATAGTAGATAATAGGATGATGTCCAATACAAGATAGACAAGTGTGGATAGGATGCATGGATAAGGAAGGAGGATGGATGTGGATAGGATGCATGGATAAGGAAGGTGGATGGAAGGGGATAGGAATATGAAGAGCATAAGGTATATATGAGGGGAATGTATTCCAAGAGGTGTCCAAATCATGTATATGTGCCCCTATCTTTATCAAGATCACAAGGAAGATGGAGGGACGAGGATAAATGGGAGATGATGGATAGGATGTGGAAGATAGGCGAATGTAGGAGATGGGGGAAAGGAATGCATAGGTGGAAGCTACCCCCAATTGTGGAAGTAGACTGGATGGGGGATTTATGTGTGATGCCTATTTTCTAGGTTTTCATCATGGTACCTATCCAAGGAACTTGTTTTCCAAGTTTTCACCATTGGATGAATTATTTATCTTTACTATTTTTTCGATTTTTTAACTTTTTCTCTTTTTTTATTTATTTTATTTTTCTAACTTGTTGGACTAGGATGTGGATGAAGATGGATAAAGATAGGGATATAGATAAATGGATTCAGAATATATGTGATAAAAGGATGGATGAAGGACTCAAGCATCAAGTTCCATATGAGGTAATAAGATCCCATGTGTAAAGGGACTATTGGATGTTGGCACGACTTTATTAAAATGGATGGATTACAAAAGGGGATGGATCAAAGGGATTTGATGGGGTAGATATGTGGGGAAATGGATGGGATGTTGGAAAGTGGATGGATGTGTGATGGGGGAAGGTTTTTAGGACCAACATTGGCACATATGGTGGTGGATGTGAAAGGATAGGAGGGTTGATGGATGGGGAATGTGGCAATAATGGAGGAGTTGGGATAGTGAATTTTGGGACATAAATACCCAAAACAGATTTAGGTGATAGAGGATGTGACTGATTAGCTTTTGGATTAGCAACTTTGGATGTCTTTAGGGATTTTTCATTTAAAGGCATGACATCTTTTGTCTTTGGGATCCGCATGGTTTTGATTTTTCTTTGATGGGCCTTTGTGGCCATTTGGATTGATTTGGATTTTGGATTTAATTTTTCTTTTCTTCAATATATATTTTGAAGGGGACATGAGGACCTTTAGATTCATGTGAATGTTTGGATTTATACATTTTTGTTGTGGCATCCAAAGTGCTTTTAGTAGCAATGGGATGGGTATGAGGAGATGGATGATGTGGAGGAGACATGGATGGAGTGATAGAGGTAGGATTTTGACGATGGTGTGTGGATGGGGGATGTGAGATAGCATGCATGGAGGGGTTCCTTTTTCATCCTAATTAGGAGTTATGAAGTTAGTATTTTTATGCTTTGCACTAGGGATAGGTGGTGGATGGATGAAAGGTTGAATAGGATGAGATGGAGGAGGCGAATTTGGGATATAAGGACCCAAAATAGACTATGTATATGGAGGATGTGTCAAGTTTGGTGGAGGGACATAATGACCCAAAATGGATTTAAGAGATGAAGGAGGGAGATGGATGGTTATTTTGAGGTAACATGACAGAGGAGGGGGGATGACAACAAATTATTTGGTAGAGTGATGGGAAGCGCCTCTCATTCCTTTAAAAGAGGCTCACTTAGGATGTATGGAGGTTGTACCAACATTTTTGGATTGTGATTCTTGGGAGATATATCCAAGACCTTGTGTGCCTAGATGTTCTTTGAGCTAGATGGGCTCTAAAATACCTTTCTCATGAAGGCATAAACCTTTTCCTTGATAGTTCATGTTCTTGAGCATGTGATCTATGGTGGGATTCTTATTCCTTTGGAAGCATGATGCGAGTTCATTAGCAGGTGGAAGAGGTAGGGTGGTGCATATACTTTATTTTTATTTTGCAAGAAGACCACCATGAATGAGTGTAATGTTACCAAGGTGATATAAAAGTGGTGTTGGGATGGTAGGGATAGGTGGCTATGGAGGATTGTGTGATGAAGATGAGTGGATAGTAGCATCCTAATTAGGAGGAAGAGGTGATAAGGGATCGAGAGAGGGATTAGGTGGTATGAAAAGATCCAGATTTGTGGCAGTGGGTGATATGGGATCATGAGATGGAGTGATTAGATCTTGAGTGCAAAGGGGATCATGGGATGGAGTAGATGAGCTAGTGTGATCTTGAGATGGAGTACATAGGATGGTAGGATCAGTATTCGGTTGAGAAAAGGAATCGTGAGATGGGATGGATGAGGGAATATGATCTTGGGATGGAGTGGATGGGATGGTAGGATTGGGATTTTGAGGAGGGGATATGCTTGTATGCTTTGGATCAAGCCCTTGCCATGGCTCATTGAGTGTGGGAGGCACAATGATGAAGGAGTGTTGGAGGGACTTCTCAAGTGGGGGAGATAGGAGGATGGAGGATTCATGAAGGTCATGGGATTGAAGTTCAGTAATATTAGGACTAGGTGGAGTGGATTGGATGTATCTAGTGGATTGGGTGGATCTAGCAGTAGAAGATAGGGATTCAATGGACTTAATGGGTGTGATGGGCTCAACCGTTTGAACGGTGTTAGGAATGGTAATGGTAGTGATAGGTGTAGGATGGAGGAGGGCCTCATCACTAGTGACCGTACATGATAGAGTGGGAGGGATTGGTTCCACAACATCAAGATGTGGATTTGGTGATGTCTCTTTTGTCATGAGTCCTTAGATGATAGATAGAATGAGATCTTTGGGCATTGTAGGTTTAGTTGGTGTGATGGGAATGGATGGAGGGCTAGGATTAGGATTAGAGGATTGGATGGAAGTAGATGTAGGACTAGGATTAAGGATTGGTGGAATAGGATTAGATGAGTGGATGGGATTGGATGGAGGACTAAGAGGAGATGGAGGATGAGAATTAGAGATTGGTGGAGTAGGATTGGATGGAGGATTATGGTAGGATCAATTGGAGGAAGGGTTAATATATAATTCAATGGAGGGGGAAGTGACATGGGAGGATGTGGATGTTGAATTAGGTTGGGGAGATTGGGATGGTTGATTATAGTAGGAATATTGAGATTGTGGATTATGATAGGAAGGTGTGGATGTTGGATTAGGATGGGAAGATTGAGGTGGTGGATTAGCATAGGAGGAAATGGATGGTGGATAGGCATAGGAGGACATGGACGATGGGTTGGCATAGGAGGAAAGGGATGGAGGGTTAGGATAGGAAGGTTGAGATGATGGATTAGGATAAGAGGAAATGGGTGATGTATGTGTGTAGGAGGATATGGGTGGAGGATTAGGATAAGAGGGATATTGGCATGGTGGATTATGATAAGAAGGCATGGGTGTTGGATTAGGATGGGAAGATTGGGATTGTTGATGATGATAAGGATAGGAGCATGGGGAAGGTGGATTACTATAGGAGGATGTGAATGTTGGATAGGAGAGAGATGTAGAGGGAGGACATGATGGGTATGTGGATGGTGAGGATATTGGATATCCCTTGTCAAGGGTAGTGTAAGGACTATTATTAGATGTGGATGAAGGCATGGAGGAATAATTTGGAGGAATGGATGGATCTGGAGAGGGGATTGGAAGAATCTTGCTAGGAATGATAGTTTCAAGGGGATCTACATTATACTCATCTTGATCAACAAGAATTTCATTATCGTCATCAACATAGTTGGGATTCCCTTTGACTGCTATCATTGGTTGTGCAAAAGGAGGATAAGGATTCATGATATTAGATGGAATGGATGTAGATGGAAAAGATGGGAATAGATGATTAGAAGGGAAGAATGGATGATGGAAGAGGAAGGATTAGAAAAATATGGGGGAAGAGATCATAAGATTTGGTTCAATATCAAAAGATCTTGGATATGGATGGACCAAAAGCCCAAATTGAGATTCAGGTTAAGCTCAGATTGGGATTGGATAAAAGCTCAGATTCAGATTAGATTGAAGCTCAAATTAGGATTAGATTAAAGCTTAGATTAGGATGATGGGATTAAAGATCAGATTAGAATTAGATTAGAGCTTAGATTACGACTAGATTAAAGCTCAGATTATGGTCTAGAATAGACCAGGGGTGACATGATTGAGAAAAATAAAAAATTAAAATTTTTTCATTTTTTTTGTCGTAGTAAATCGGGTTTTCGAAGGTCTTCAGAGCTGAATTTGGAGTTTAAACTTGTGTTGGTCCCTAAAATTGGGATTCCAAAGGCACACTATTTTAGGGACTGAATTAGTATTCTTGGAGACCTTTCCAATGGTGTAAACGGTTCTAAATTTTGAGCACCGAGTAGAAGGTTATGACCCCAACAAGTTGGGGTAAACAAATTCCTAGTTTTTTTTGAAAATTTGATGGTTTGAGGATGAATAGGAAGAGGGAAAATGATTGGATGATGATTTTGGACCAAGGAAGATGTATTTCAATTATAGTATGAAGGGTTGACTCTCTAGATTTTATATGGGGAGTAAATTTGCCTATTTTAGGTCAAGGTCGCCTATCTTGGGGTAGGGTTATCTATTCTTGGGTAGGGTCGCCTGTTCTAGGGAAAGGTCACCTATTATAGGGCAAGGTCACCTGTTATGGGGCAAGGTCACTTGTTCTTGAGTAGGGTTGCTTGTTCTGGGGCAGGGTCGCCTATTCTAGGGTAGTGTCACCTGTTCTGGGGTAGGGTCACCTGTTCTAGAGTAGGGTCACCTAAACAGCTTCTAGATTCGACTAAGTCTAAAAAATAGTCAAATGATGTCCATAATCAGGGTGAATAGGCAGACATAATGGGTGAATGGACACAGAGAATGGGTGAATGGACACATGGAATGAGGAAACATATGCTCAGAATGAGAGAACGATACTCAGAACGAGGGAAAAAATGCTTTGAATGGGAGAACGGATGCACGTAATGGGAAAACGACATTCAGAATGGGTGAAAAAATGTACGAAATGGGTGAATAGATGTATGAAATGAGAAAATGGATGCTTAGAATGGGAAAATGACACTCGAAACGAGAGAAACAATGCTCGGAATAGGGGAATGGATGCACAAAATAGGTGAATGGATGCATACAATGGGAAAATGACATTTAGAATGGGTGAACGGATGCATGAAACGGGTGAACAGATGCTCAAAATGGGAGAACAATGCACGAAATGAGGGAAATAACGCTTAGAACGAGGGAACAGATGCACGAAACAGGTGAATGGATGCATGCAATGGGAAAATGAAGTTCAAAATGGGTGAACAGATGTATGAAACGGGTGAACGGATGCACAAAATGAGAAAATGGATGCTCGAAATTGGAGAACGATGCTCAAAATGAGGGAAGCAATGCTCTAAACAGAGGAACAAATGCACAGAATGGGTGAATGGATGCACACAAAGGGAAAATGATGTTCAAAATGGGGGAACAGATGTACGAAATGGGTGAACGAATGTACGAAACAAGAAAATGGATGCTTAGAATGGGAGAACAATGCTCAAAACAAGCGAACAACTGACAAACTGAAGATGGGATTGACTTTCCAGAGGGCAAGGTCACCCCTTTGAGGGCAGGGCCACCCCTTTGAGGGTAGGGTTGCCCCTTTATGAGTAGGGTCACCCCTGTGAGGGCAGGGTCATCTCTTTTAGGGTAGGTTCACCTCTATTAGTTGATCTGGACTTGAATTGGGCAAAAATAACTATGACAAAGGACAAAAATAGAGCAAACAACAAGCAAAAGGCTAAGATGCATAGGCTTTGCACAAAGAAGATAGTTCAAGCAGCACAATCCTAATATTAGTGTGAAGGTATGGTCAACACGATCCTCTAACTAGGCTGAACAATGTAACTAAGGGAGTCCTCGATATACACATGGTATGTGGGGAACAACCATGAACACCAGCCCATCTACAGGTGTGAGTTGGGAGCTTCCAGCAAGATACTAAAAGCTCAGACCAATTCTTCACGTCTTGTCTAAGTATCAGTATAGCTTTGATGCTCCGCTAGACACAATGTGACTAGATTGAGTTATATATTTCCCTCTCCCCTTTATATACCTCGACGTTAACACGTGGTTGGAATCATCCCTTGGGGTAATGAAATCCCCAAGTAGGTCCCGCTAAGAAAAAGAAAAGGTACACAAAGGACTAAGTGGACTACGATTTCTCTTCACCCAGGATTAACAAATGGTGCAAGGGGATTGGATACGTCAATAGTCCACCTTTCAAACACAACAAAAAAGTTCCTTGACTCCCCATAGTTAGATCTATGTGCCTAGTTAAACTGAAAACAATAAGAAATAATCTAACTAAAGAAGGTAGTTTTTCTCCCCTGTAGCAAATATGTTAGAAGTTTTTTCTTTCGGTCTTCAACAATCATGAAAAAGCTACACAAACATTAGTTAAACAAACACACTCACAAAAATACAAGTTAGAGGGTTAGTACTAAGGAAAACAACAACAACGACACTCCTCCACTCTGGAAATGAAATTTTAAGCCTCTATTTTTACCTTAGTTACCTTTTTCTAGGGCGAGGCTACCTTTGTATTCTAGGCGGGGTCGCCTCTTTTAGGGTGGGGTCACCTCTGTGTTTTGGGAAAGGCTGCCTCTATATACCTGAACCTACAAAATATCAAAAAAATAAAAATATAAAATAGAACAGACCTATTTGTGGGTCTCACCAAACATGCCAAAAATGTGTGCAAGTGTTTTTCTCCTCTAAGTTGCAAACCAAACGAAATGTAAAAAGAAAATACACAAACAAAAATAACAAAAAGAATGAAATGTTATACCTTGTTCGGATTGATGAGTTGGTTGGCCTGTTGATGATGCTTGGTTGTATGCTCCTTTGATGGAAAATGCATGCACTAATGGAGGTGGGTATTGTGATGAAGATGGTAGTTGGATGTAATGAAATCTAATATGGCTATAAATGCTAAGTGTACTAATGGATTGAATGCTAGAGAGTGAATGCAAAAATTATCTAACTCTTGTCTCTAATCTCCTTAATTTGAGACCAAGTCTTCCAATTTAAAGAAGAATGGACGGCTAGGATTTAACCATCATGGACAAGATGGAGGGTTGTGTGAGTTGAGGACTCACAAGTCCTCACATATTTCCATGTGGAATATGAGGTTTGAAGAGGAAAAATGATGTGGAAAAGGACATGTGAGGTGGAGGTACTTGCAAGTACCTTGGGATTAGGGGAGAATTTCTTCAAAAAGGAAGTCCTTGTCCCCATATGAGGCTGATGGTGACAAGTGAGGAATTTAGAAAGTCCTCTCTTGTCACCATGGGGATGGGAGAAGTTTTTGGAGAAATAAATGTGATTTTTAAATTCACATGATTGGAAGTACCATGTGGATAAGACAAGGTCCTCATAAAGGAGGTCCTTGTCCCATGTGACTGATGTGACCTATGAGGGATTATGGGGAAGAGAAATGGATGGGATGAATAAATGTGAATTTTAAATTCACATGGGCAAGAGGACATGGAATTAAAAATTCCATTAAGGTTGTTGGGAGAATAAAATGGAATTAAAAATTTCATTAGGATGTGTGAAGAGTTGACTAGAGGACTAATTAGACTAGTCAATGAAGGATTAGAAGAGAGTTAGGTGTCTAATGATGATTAGGATCCAACTTACAAAATTTGGAGGATGTGACACATCCTAATCATGGATTAGGGATGTGTCACATCCCTAATGATGGGATTAGGAGATGAATTAGGATTAAGTGTGGATGAGACTTGAAGAGAATTAAATAAGTGGGTTATTTATTTAATTCTTGGAAGAAAGGGATAAAGGGTAAGGTATTTAATTATTTAATTAGATACCTTAAGAATTTAGAAGATTTTAGGGTAGTAATTAAATAATAGTAACATTATTTAACTAATGTGTATAAAAAGATATTTAGACAAAAAGGGTAAATTTGGCCAATTATGAGTGGTCGAATTTAGATGTCTGTAGTAGTATTTGTTTTTGTTTGCTTTGTCAAAGGTGAGGATTATGATAGGTTTATTATGAAGGGAAATTGAATTATAGATGGATGGTCAGTGATGGGTGATTTTCTCTTGGAACCATTTTTCAAAAAAATTGAGCTTTTTGAAAAAAAAACTAGGCTATTTTTCGTATTTGATATTTTATGATTTTATTTTTGGTATTTACTATATCTGGATGTTTTTGAGATTTTGAAATATCTAGATGTTTTTAGATTTTTTAGTATGATACCTAGATCATGATTTGACCTATAAGACATGGATCAAGATTTATTCTAAAGCAAGATGTAGGTTCCTTCCCTAGTGTTTATCAATGTATGAAATTCTATGAATGGATACATGGATAAGTATGATACATAGATGTAGAAAATGGTGCCAAGGACTATCCTTTGATAGGATAACTAATTAGGATAATGATAGATGTAGGTGATTGTATTGTTTAGGCTAGGATATGATCAATGACAATGAGTGTGTCAAGATTATTTCAAAACCAAGTTTGAAGTATACTCCTACCTTTGTCAAGATCAAGATAGATTTAGAATGATGGATCATGGATTTATTATGGCTGAGATGGACAAGATGTTGAATTTATTATGGATTAGATGGATAATGTGTGTTCAAAGAGCACCAATACACTAAGAGGGGGGTAAATCAATGTATACAATTTTTCACCAAATTAAATAGTAGATAATAAAGAAGATCATACATAAACCATCACACACATAAGAAGACACCAGATATACAAGGAAAACCCAATGAGGGAAAAACCATGGTGAGAATAGCTTCTAGTATCTACTATCCTAATCCAACCTCACAAAAAAGATATTACAAATATTTTGTAAGCACCAACTTATAGGTACATTGATAGCCATGAAAATGGTTTGAGGCACTGACCTCTACGTATACACTAAGAGGGGGGTGAATTAGTGTATGCAATTTTTTACCAAATTAAATAGTAGATAATAAATAAGATCATACATAAACCATCACACACATAAGAAGACACTAGATATACAAGGAAAACCCAATGAGGGAAAAACCATGGTGAGAATAGCTTCTAGTATCTACTATCCTAATCCAACCTCACAAAAAAGATATTACATATATTTTCTAAGAACCAACTTATAGGTACATTGATAGCCATTACAATGCTTCGAGGCACCGACCTCTAGGTACTCTACACACCTAATACAATGTTTTGAGGCACCAACCTCAAGGTACACTACACACCTAATTGAGCACCAACTCAATATTTATGAGTTACCAACCTCTACAACATTACAAGATCATATATGCTAATATTGCTTCTTCTTCAACCTAAAAATACACCAATTCAATTCATCAATTTGAACTCTCTTCCTCTACACTACACTTCTCTTAATTCACCATTACCATGTTCATAAAACTGAAATATTTTTGTCACAAATCATATTTTTTGTCACCAACCATGCAATTCAATAACTTCTATGAATTCAAATGATCTACATTTATTTCACTACCACATGAAATGATAGAATTATGTATTCAACAACCACTCACACCACCCATCTAACCATGGCAATAACTATTTTCATAGCTACACAGAATCCCTAATTGAATCACATACCCTTGAACTATAACTTTTATGATTTTCAAAAAATACATTCAAATCGGCTTCATCTCTATAATTTCCCGTCAAATTTTGTCTTCTAGAAGGATGTTACCTCATTTTGAATATTAACCCTTGATATTTCTTTTACCAGGATGATCTGATGGTCTCCATTCAATATAATTTTACTTTAAAATGTGGTATTTCAATCAATCTCCCTTTGAATATTCATCATAGATGTGTCAAGTGAATATACTACTTTAGACAGACTTGGACTATGCCATGTTATCATGGAAACAACATCATAGGGACCCACCCTTCCTTCCATGAAAGTATGCCATCTTTCATCTTTAGAAATGTGTCACCATTCCATGTTTCTGCAAAGCTGAAATGGGGACCCACCATCCTTTCTATGAAATAGCATAAACAGTCTAATCTTCCTCATTAAATATGCACCATTGATCTAAAATCCATTCACCTTTATACTTTACACACATCATCCAAGAAGTTGTGATAGAGAGAATTGGTCCTACCAGACATGTGGCATGATCCCATGGTTTCACAACCAATAAATTGGGGCTTGCCATAGGTCATGTGGATGTGCATAAGCCATTATATCTTTATCTTTAAATCTCCATCATTTAAGCTAGTTAAATTATTAAATTTGTGGACTTAGGAAAAATTAGTAACTTTGATTTCTATCGAGCTAGTAATTTCTAAGATGAAGGGGTCGGTAACACAATGAAGATGATGGATTAAGTTGTAACTTAAGTGACTTCATATCACCAATATCTAATCAACACAAAAATAAAAATTGTATAGAGTTATGACCGAAACCCTAAGGGTTTTGCACAAAAACCTAGCTAGACCAGAAAGTAGAAATAATTCATTTTTGAGATTAATATTTATCACCTAAACTTGCAGATCATATTTTTGAAAAGAACCCAAAAAATCAAGAACATATATGCTATATTTTTTTTCCACAATCATTTGAAACTACCTACATCAAGACTATGCAACATCTGTGCAATTGTTGCAAGGTTTCTTGAAAACATTTAAAAACTTTTCAAAACATGCTAAAAACATGCTTTTCTCTCCATCAATCTTCACCATTATTCTTGTAACTGATCCTCTTGAAATCAATGATCACTATGAATAACCTTTGACATCAATGAAAATAATTCAAACAATATCCCCCTTTTGAAACACAAATTGTTGTCTGCTCCACCTTCACATTTGAAACACAAATTGTTGTTAGCAATACCTTTATTATACCTTTGATATTGAAGATATTTGTCCAACCTAGAATACCAATCCCTAGGGGCTTGGTTTAAACCATACAAATCCTTTTTCAGTCTGTATACATAATATTTATTTTCAGTCACAATAAACCCTACAGGTTGCTCCATATAAACTTCCTCATCCAAATAGTCATTAAGAAATTTATATTTTACATCCATCTGGTATACTTTGAAATTTTTATAAACTGAATATGAAAGAAACATTCTTATAGCTTCAAGTCTAGCTATTGGTGAAAATGTTTCATCAAAATCTATAACCTCAACTTGAGCATAACCCTTGCAATATAATATAGATTTGTTTCTTTTTATCTTCCCATCTTCATTCAGTTTATTTATAAACACCCATTTTGAGCCTATGGCATTCTTATCAGCTGGCCTAGAAACAAGTTCCCAAGTTTGTTTTTTCTCTATTTGACTAATTTCTTCTTTCATGGCTTCAATCCATCTTTCATCCTTACTAGCTTCTTCATAATATTTAGGCTCTATTTCAAAGAGTAAAGAATAATTTACCTATTATTATTGAGAAAGCTTTCTTCTTTTCATTTCACCATCAACTTTGTTTTTGATAATTTTCTTCTCGAAATGATCTCTCTTGAAAAATTTGGGTGGAGCTTTTGGAGTAGTGTTTGGTTTCTCCTTTTCATTAGCGTCACTCTCTTCTTGTAACTCTTCTTTTATAGATTATCCTTTTTATTCATAAGCAGAGACTTTTGAATACATGTCATCTGTGTGTAACAACTGAGAGTAATCTTCGTCCACTCTAACATTCACACTTTCAACTATCTTTTTTAACCTTTTATTATAGCAATTATAAGCTTTTCTTGTAGTTGAATAACCCAAAAAATATTCCTTCATCAGATCTTGTCTCAAATTTACTTAAATTTTCTTCATCCCTTTTTATAAAACATCTACTTCCAAATATTCTAAAATACTTCACAAATGAAGATTTTCTTTTCCATAATTCATATGGAGTCTTTTCATGATTTACTCTTAACTATGCTCTATTAAGAATGTAAACAATGGTATGAATTGCTTCCTTCCAGTATCTATTAGGTAATTTAGCTTCATTCAAAAAAATTCTAGCCATTTCCTAAATAGTTATTTTCTTTCTCTCAACAAATCTATTTTTTTGAGGTGTTCTAGCTGCAGAGAAATATCTTCTAATTCCATATTTTTCACAATACTTATCAAATTCATGAGAAGTGAATTATCCACCTCTGTCAAACTTTAGACATTTAGTCCTTGAACCAATCTCATTTTCAACCATAGCTCTAAAAATATTGAATCTTTCTAAATCTTGAGATTTATCTTTAAGAAAAGTTACCCGTCATTCTTGAATAATCATCTATTAACAACAAGAAATACCTTTCTCCATTGATACTTTTGGTTCTTCTTGGTCCACACAAATCTGTATGTATCAACTCTAGGTGTTTAAAAGTTGATTATTCTTTTGTCTTGAATCTGATCCTAGTTTTCTTTCCTTCAAGGCAGTCTTTGCAAAAATTACTTGTTGGTTTCTAATACTGGGAATATGCCTGATAACATTCTTCTTTCTAACTTTCACAAGATGGTCAAAGTTAGTGTGACCCATCCTTTTGTGCCACAACCAACATTCATTAGTTTTTTCCTAATAGACATCTTCCACATTTCACCTCATTCAAATGGTATAAACTACTAGTTTTGCTTGCTTCAACAAAAATTCTACCAAGGCTAGCATTCCTTATTTCACATCCACTCGCATGAAACAAAAAATTATATCCTTTGTGACACATCTAGCTTACATGATGAGAGAGACGCAACCAAAAACCCTCACAAATCACAACAATAGATACCAACATAGAAGATGCAAGACAAAAAGTAACTCACTTTCAATTATTTTCAAAAAATGAAATTATAGACTCGAAACTTACAATGCTATAGCCTCATGGGCTTGATTCATTAAAACAAAATCAACTCTAAAAAAAAAATATATTATTCGGAGCCACAATCTACACTAGTGAAGCCACCTTCTACAAACCCCACTCAACCCTTTTTATTTTACCCAAAAACCACCCTAGAATGTTCTAGAAAGTGTAACTTCCCCTTTTGTTTTGGCACCAAAAGTCTCGTCGTTTGATTTCTTGCCTAGGAAGATATTTTAATGAGATTCACTTTTTCGTGGGGCAGCTTCCCAAGGCCATAAATTTTGATCTGGGTGTCTAATTTTCTATTATAATATATCATTGGAAATATTTCAAAGATATCTACAACAGTAAAACATCAAATATTGGTTTGTCCACTTTTTGAGTTTTTTTGGGGCTTCTAAGGTTTTCAAATCTAAATTTGAAGATGCATTCAATAAATTTCTTGAGACAAAAACTTTAATATCTCCCAAACTGTGCAGGGTATTGAGATGATTCTTTCACCACTAGAAATATTTTTCAGTTCTGCTCCTTGGGGTAAATTTTTAGGTCCATACAATCCTATTTAGGCTGACTTACTAAAAATAGTAAGTGACCATTTTTCACCTTTTTCTAACTTATGTCTATCTTACACCCCTTAAGTGCCATCATGGGACTCAAAACAACTAAATAAAATAAGGAAACACATTTTTTTTGGATGATAGAAGATTTCCCTACACCATTGGATGCTCTTGTATTAGACACCCAGGGTAATTTAAAAAATGACCCTATCACTTCT
Source organism: Sequoiadendron giganteum (assembly GCA_007115665.2). Taxonomy (NCBI): domain Eukaryota; kingdom Viridiplantae; phylum Streptophyta; class Pinopsida; order Cupressales; family Cupressaceae; genus Sequoiadendron; species Sequoiadendron giganteum. Next base: position 352,547,713 of record CM021108.1, read on the forward strand.
TAAGAGTTAGAGGAAAACAAAGGTGGTTAACCTTAGCCTTAGACAACCATGATGAATCTTCAACATGCCTTCTTTTCCATTTAACCAAATATTCTTCATACTGCTTGTTTCTTGTACTTCTGCCCACACGTTATCTAAGATTTCTTCTATCTCTTCCTTCTCTGAAGTAGGTGCTAAATTTTTCTACTATTCTTTTATTGGCCCATCCTCTATATTACCTTCATGATACTCTATCAAATTGGAAATGTTGAACATAGGAGAAACTTTTATTCCACTAGGAAACTCTACCTCATAAGCATTTACTAAATCATGCTTCTTTAGGATCTTGCATGGTCCAAACTTCTTCATCTTTAACTTGTATATACCAACTAGAAACCTCTCCTTTCACAAATGAACCATCACTTCATCCCTTACTTGGAAATCCTTATACCTCCTTTTCTAATCAGCCTTAGCCTTATATTGTGAGTCCATCTTATTGATATGTTTATTCACCTATTCATGCAAATTCTTTAGGTGCTTAGCAAAATCTTCAGCCTCAACACTACTCTTCTCCCCCTTATCCATCTTTCTTAGTTTAGAAGTAGTTCTAGACTACTCCCATACACAATCTAGAATGGTGATTTACTAGTGCTCTTGTTGAAAAAATTATCGTAAGAAAATTATTCTTGTGGTATAATCAAATCCCATCCCTTGGGCTTATCGTCTACTAAGCATCTTAGCAAGTTACCCAAACTCCTATTCACCACCTCCATTTTTCCATCAGTTTGTGGATGGTGTGTAGAATTGAATATCAAATCTATCTTCAACTTCTTCCATAATGTCCTCTAGAAATAACAAACAAATTTGGTATCTTTGTCTGAAACTATTCTCTTTGGTAGACCATGCAGTCTCACCACCTCTCTAAAAAATAACTCTATAATATGAACATCACTGGTCTTATGACATGGAATGAAATGATCCATCTTTAAGAATCTATCCACCATCACAAATATGGAATCATTCCCTCTTTATGTCCTTGTCAAGACAAGAACAAAATCCATGCTAATATCCTCCCATGGCCTCTCAGGTATAGGTAATGGTTGATATAATCCAGTATTCTGACTTGTTCCTTTCACCATCTGACATACTCTGCAACTTTGTACAAACTTCTTCACATCTTTTTATAACTATGGCTAGTAATAATTATCACTAACAAGAGTAATGGTCTTATCTCGATTGAAATGTCCAACCAATCATCCACTATGCTTATTCATGATTAGATTCTCTCATAGAACTCCTTGGAATACATAAATGGCTTCCTCTAAACAACATCCCATCTTGGATTAAGAAATCCATCCATCTTGTCCTATCCAATGTAATAGGTTCCAAACAAGCCTTCCAATCTTCTACAAAGTTTGGATCTTTAGGATACAAACTCTTGAGTTCATTGAACCCAACAACCTCTATATTCATCTCTATCAACAATTTTTCCTTCTACTTCAGGCATCTGCAACTATCTTTGACCTTCTAATCCTATGCTTCAAAATAAAAGTATAACTCTGTAAAAACTCAACCCATTTTAAATGCCTTTGGTTTAACTTTCTTTGACTATTGAGATACTACAAAGCCTAGTGATTAGTATATAAAAAAAATATTTTGGCAAAAAATAGTGTCTCCATTTCTTCAAAGTCTGAACTATAGCATAAAACTCTTGATCATAGAAAAAATATTTCTTCTTAGAATCATTCAACTTCTCACTAAAATAGGCAAAAGGCTTACCTTCTTGACTCAAAACAACTCCTATGATAGTGCCACTAGCATCACAGTCTACTTGAAACCTTATTAAAATCTAGAAGTGCCAAAATAAGTTGTTATGTGGCTTTCTTCTTCAACATATCAAAACTCCTTGTTTCTCCTATATTCCATTTAAAATCCTTTCTAACCCCTCTCATTTCTTTGGTTAGAGGTGCACAAATACTACTAAAATTCTTGATAAACTTTCTATAAAAGCCTTCTAGACAATGAAATGATCTTACCTCTGTAACACTCCTCAGGGTAGGCCATTCAATGATACCTATCGCCTTCTCTAGATCTATTTTAAGACCCTTTACATAGACAATAAATCCCAAATACACCAACTCCCTCTTCACAAAACTACATTTCTTCAAATTAATCAATATCTTCTCCTCCCTTAGTTTCCCAAAAAATCTTCGGATATGCATCAGGTGCTCCTCGAATGTCTTACTAAAAATCAAAATATCATCCAAATAAACAATAAATAAATTTCCTAAAAAATATTTCAATACCTCATTCATAAGCCGCATAAATGTGATCAGTGCATTGGTTAGCCCAAAAGGCATAAATAACCACTCGTACAAGCCCTCCTTGGTTTTGAAAGCTATCTTCTATTCATTTACTTATCCAATCAATATCTAGTGATATCCACTCTTCATATCTATCTTTATGAATTATCAGCTCCACTCAAACAATCCATAATGTCATCCATCCTTGGACAAGGGAATCTATACTTGATGATTATCTTGTTGATGGCTCAGAATTTTATATGCATCCTCCATTCTCCATCCTTCTTTCATGCTAGTATTGTAGGTACCGCACATGGGCTCAAAATCTCTCAAATCAATCCCTTTCACAACAACTCTTGCACTTGTCTATTCAACTCTTCATTCTTAGTTGGAGTCATTAGATGGGCTGCCTTATTTGGAAAACAAGCTCCAGGAATCTAATCCATCTGATGGGTAATATTCCTTATTGGAGGAAAACCTTTAGGTACATTATCAAAAATAATATCTTGAAACTCATTCAACAAATATGAAACCTCTACCAGTACCTCATTATTACCATCTTTATCAACTCTAGGGATCAATGGAAAACACATATGCTCATTCCTCATACCTTCTAGGAACTTTCTTCCATCAACCAAAAATATTCTTGCATTACTATATACCTTTTCCTTTGCCTCTTTCAAGGGCTTCAACTTATGACAAACTCCATCCTTTGTCAAAGAATAGGTGTTGACATGTCCATCATGTACTGCTTGTCGGTCAAACTACCACACTCTACCTAACAACATATGAAAAACATCCATAGGCATAATATCACACAATACCTCATCATGGTAATTTCCAATCTTGAACTTTGCCAAACATTGTTCATTTACCAAAGCTTTATGATCCTTCTGCAGCCAAGCAGTCTGGTATGGATTCAGATGCCTTCTTCTCTCCAACCGCAACTTACTAACCATCTCTTCTAAAATAAGGTTATCAGTACTACCTCCATCAATAATAATATTCCAAACTTTACCTTCACACTTAAATTTGGTGCAAAATAAATTCTTCCTTTGAGTTGGTTCTTTCTCCTCATTCAGCAAGGCTCTTCTAGTAACAAGGACCTCTCCTCTTTCTACATCCTCAAAATGTGAAGACTCAACATCTTCATCTACATGTGAAACTTGTGAATTACCCTCAGGTCTTATATTTGTCCTTCCATGATGTTGAGAAAAATCATAGGCTCTATGTCCTTCTCCACACTAGAAATAGGTTCCATGAAAGCCTCCTCTTCTTAGTCCTCATCTTGATCTTCCTCTTTGGTCTCCATTATTTTGATCATGAGGATGGTAGGTGTTATCTCCTTTCTGGTTCTAGCTGCTACTAGATCCTTCACCCTTCTTTTGATCTTCATTTCAACCTCCATATGACCATTCACTAGTCTTTCAACCACAACCCCCACCTCTTTGATTTCTTTCAAATCTATTCAACTTTTCTTTTACCTTCAAAGAAAACCAATACGTATTTTCAATGGAAAAAATTATTACTAGACCCAACTCTTCTTGAATACTTGGCTTCAACCCATTTATGTAAGGAGCAACATTTTCCTTGTTGGCCTCAGAATGGCATGTTCTAATTAGGACACAATAGAATTATTTTGTATACTCCTTGACAGTTTTTCCCGCTTGTTTCAACCCTTGCATCTTCTTCAACAAATCTAGCTCATAGTGCATAGGAATGAATTGTCTTTTTAATTTTTCCAACATCTGGTCCCATCTAGTTATTTTCTCTTTCCCTCTTTGATTTTTTTCTAGTTTTACCTCTTCCCACCAAATATTTTCATGACCCTTGAGCTTGTTCTTTGAAAATTTGACCCTCTCTGGATCTTCCACCTCCTCATACTCAAAGTATTCCTCCATATCATTGATTCAATCAATCAACTCTTCTAAGTTAAGATTTCCAAAAAATATAGAAACATCGATCTTTGGCCTTTTCCAATATTGGAGATGGCTTTAAATAATATGCCTTGCTTTAGATCTACTGCATCTTGTTCTTCTTCAAACTATTCCTCGTTTTCAACTTCATCTTCACTTTCATCTCCTCTTCTTGGCTCAAACCCTTGACGTAGCTCCTCTTGCAATTCTCAAACTTGTCTTTGTAGGGCTCTAAAACCCTCTTTTGGTACAATAACATTTCTTCCACCACCATGGTTTCTTCACAGAGGAATTTTGATCACTTTTCTTAGAAACCCATAACCACAAGTCCTGGTGCAAACTGCCTCACATTCGGTGATCTATTTACACACTCAGGAAAACTTGCTTTGATAGCACTTCATGAGGGTGACACTACCTGAAAACCTCACAAATCACAACAATAGATGCCGACAGAGAATATGCGAGATAGAAAATAACTCACTTTCAATTATTTTCAAAAAATTAAATTACAAACTCAAAACTTTCAATGCTACAACCTCATGGGTTTGATTCATTACAACAAAATCAACTCTAAAAACAAAATATATTATTCGGAGCCACAATCTACACTAATGGAGCCACCTTTTACAACCCCCACTTAACCCTTTTTATTTTACCCAATAACCACCCTAAAATGTTCTAGAAAGTGTAACTTTCCCTTTTCATTTGGCACCAAAAGTCTCGCCATTTGATTTCTTGCCTAGGAAGATATTTTAATGAAATTCACTTTTTAGTGGGGCAACTTTGTGGGGCCATAATTTTTGATCTAGGTGTCTAATTTTCTATTATAATATATTGTTGGAAATCTCTCAAAGAGATCTACAACTCTGTAACATCAGAGATCATTTCATCTACTTTTGGAGTTGTTTTGAGGCTTCTAAGGTTTTCAAATTTCAATTTGAAGCTGCATTGGAGAAACTTCTCTGGACAACTTTAATATCTCCCAAAACGTGCAGGGGATTGAGATGATTCTTTTGCCACTAGAAATATTTTTAGTTCCGCTCCTTTGAGTAAATTTGCAGGTCCATACGAGCCCATTTAGTCCAACCTACTAAAAATAGAAAGTGACCATTTTTTTCCTTTTCTGACTTTTGACTATCTTACACCCCTTAAGTGTCTTCATGGGACTCAAAAAAACTAAAGAAACTAAGGAAACACATTTTTTTGGGTGATGCAAGATTTCCCTACACCATTGGATGCTTTTGCATCATTACACTAAGAAACTTATGTTTTAGACCTTCTACATACAACACATCTTGAGCATTAGTCTTACCATCTATGCATAAAGTACCTTTTCTAGTTATTTTAGCAATGGTATAATTGTTAGATGCGTAGGAAAACTAAGAGGGGGTTGAATCAATTGTCCATTAAAATATTGAATTCCTCATTAACTTTCAAACCTTTATCAAACAGTTAACCCTCATTAAGAATTAGCAAAATGTAAAACATGTGAAACAATAATGCAAACATAACCAAACACAATAGAACACCAAATTTACGTGGAAAACCCTAAGTAGGGAAAAACCTTGGTGAGGATTAGCTCATATATATGAATAGAAACACCAAACATAATAGGCCCACTGCTAGAAGGCTCACTTCCCAAAAGAGAAGAAGGGATCACTACCCAAAGGACTCACTATTCAAAAGAAAGAAGAAAGAAGGAAACTATTATAAAGAGATTCACTATCTCAAAGTAATAGGAAAAATCCACCACTGCAACTTTGCACCATCTGCAACCTTTGGCTCACTGCCTCCAACAACTTTAGGAACACCTAAAAATAAGACACCTTCTACTCACTATAAACAAAGTCATAACAATTTAAGATTATAATCACATCACCACACTTGATCACATTCACATCATTACACATGCCACACACCTCAACACAAACTCTACCTTGCATTTATACCCTTTACGACCTTAAACAACTCCTTAAGGTCAGCCTCAATGAAATGTATGCACCTAAAACATACAAAACCAAAATAGTTCGGCACCAGACACCTCCACAGTGGAAAGAAGTGAACTCATACCATGCCAAGGGTTAACTAGGACCCAAATCTACATAACACACTTCACCACACTTTCACAATCAATAAACAACCTCTATAATTAGCACTAGCATGCCAAGCCATCCAAACCTACACTAACACTAACAAGCAACCACATACACACCTCTCTAGGTTGAAAAAAACCATGTAGACCACATATCAACACTTCAAAACACTCCAAAATATTCCAAATCATCAAAATATTCAACACCACTACCACAACCACTTAGAATTGAAGAACACATTCATTTTGTGTAACTAGACACATTGCCACTAAACAACACATGAATCAAAATTGTAGAGCAACTCAATACTCAACACTCCACTGGAAATTAGATACATACATTATAATCACATTTCCAAATCCACAAGACAAGAAACAACAACATGGAGAAATGTGGAGCAATTCCATTTCTCCAAAAACACCTTCTTCATAGGAAAGCACTCTGTCAAACACAACTTCCATTGCCACATGATCCAAAACCTAAAACTCTAGATATAAAACCTCTAAACACACCTGATAATCACATCTAAAGTGCACAAGAACATTTTTAACCATGAATAAATGTGAAGCACAACATTGAACACACCTCTGTCACCATGCACATACTTTTATTCAAATTTTCTCAAAACACTAGTACACAAACAATAATATATGACTAAATAAACTACTAAAAATTGCATATAAATGACTAATTTTAGTCACATGACTATTAGTGGTTTATTTGTACTCATTTATAACACCACCAAATCTATAACTAAACTATTTTAGTCATTGATTTGGTCATTGATAGTCATTAATTTGGTCATTTGTTTAGTCATGGTAGTGATTTATTTAGTCATATATTTAGTCATTGATTGTTGCTAATTGGTCATTTATTTAGTCATTACTTTAGTCATATATTTAGTCATTAACTTAGTCATTACTTTAGTCATTAATTTAGTCATTAATTTAGTCATGTATTTAGTCATTACTTTAGTCATTACTTTAGTCATTACTTTAGTCATTACAAATCAAATCTAACTTAATTAATCCTCACAAATTTATGCATATAAACTTCAAGTATCATAGATATTCAAATGTTAAAAATCACATGAAATGAAGACTAAAATGCTTGAACAAATATGATTGATCAGCCACAAATACAAATAGATTACAAATCAAGAGGAGCCACAACACAGTATTTATGAGTGGAGAAAAAACCACTTTGAAAATTTAATTCATTAAGCCTCATTGGAAAATCAAAGTCTTATTGGTTACATTCAATGTCTCAGTGAAATTGTACAACTTACAGACACTATATAAATAGAATACTCCTATTTTCATATACTTAAAATATTTTCCCCTTCCTTAACAGCAGTCCTTTTGGAAGGGCAATGACCTCCTACAGGGGCTCGACCCATTTAATCCCCTTGAAAATCCACAGCTTTCCCATCGCTATTGGTTTCAGCTCCTCCAAACTCTTCCTCGCTGGTATTCACCTTTCACTTCTCCAATTTGGAGCTACAACCTAAAAATAAGGTTTCAAAATTTGCACATCAAAAACTCAGAAAAGTCAAATAATACAGAGGATAAATTCCAAATATTTTATTTTCCTTTTCCAACTATGGCACCCTTAACTTAGGCGCTAGATATAATGTTTCCTATTTATCTCTTACAATTTTTAAAAAGATGAATTCATGCAAGACAACAAACAAATAGACAATATTCAATTAGTGATATACAACTTCCTTATTCCTAAATAGATGATCAATAGCTTGATTATTGATTATAAATTTGAAATTGATATACTTGAAAGTGTCCTTCTTGCGTATGTCTGAATTGGAGCTTTGGATGAGGATATGAACATCCATCAAAGGAATATTTGGAAGTAGATTTTTATCAGATATTGTAGTTGCATGTTCCACTAATTATAATAAAGATAAATAGTTTTACCTTTCTGCATCAACCAATGCAATTCTGATAATTTTTAGAGGATCAAAAATGCTAGCCTTTATCATACCAACATACTCACCTGCAAGTTGCAACACAACATTAAACTTATTAATTAGACTCAATATCTAAGAAAGAAAAAGAAACTTCAAACATTATCAATTTAGTAAAAAAATCATCAATTTCAAAGATCAAAGTAGCCAATGCTTCACTCTCTACATCCTCTGCTACAATCAAAAGAGGCATTTTTTTTTTGTGATAAATGAAACAAGAAATTATATTATTTTTCAAAACTTATCACTATGTACTTATGAACTCCAGATCATTCAAATTGCAAACTAATCAACATGACTACCTAATTTCTTTCTATCGCATACACTTTGGGTATACAAGATCATTGAGAATCCCAATTATTGAACTATGAAATTCAGAAATGCAACGAAATTATTGATGCAATCACTAGGTAGTTTTGAAAAACACAAACACTACTCAACTTGATTCAAACATGGATTTGACTCTCAAACCCAAGCTTGGGTGCAACTTACACGATTGACTACACTTTCTAGTAGGTATGCAGACCTATTTTCTCAACTTTACACACCAATAACTTACTCAATCACCCAAATATTGACACTTTCAAACACCCATTATTCCCAAATCAGACATACTACAAAACTTTAATAGGTTCTTTTGGAACAAACACTTCAAACTAGTTCTTTTTCGCTATCCTAGACCCCAAAATAGGCCTTTTTTACAAAGAGACTCATATTTAAACTCTTCCAAAACCTGAAATTTCAATGGTGCAGCATTAAAAAGTCACCCAAACCACAAAATACATAATTATTTTTGGAAGATACACTTCCCAAGACACTATTTCACTAAACCCTCATTTTGAGCCATTTTCATGAGATTTTTATAAAAATAAATGTTCCCAAGCTTCCCACTCTCTAAAATCTCTTCAAAAAAGACTATTTAATTCTGAAAAAACTTAATCTAATCTTAAAATTTTATGCCCCCAAGTTTCATAGACATTCAGTTACTAAAACCACCATATTTCACCTAAAACCACTCATTTTTTCCATGCATGGCAACACACGGAATCACCTACAACACCTTCCTAGCTCTTGAAAACTCACAAAACACATTTTAAGAAATATTAACAACTGCCATGGCCATTCCATCAAACTACAGTTCATACAATAGATGGAATGGCCATTTTTACAATATGAAGTCCTTAAAACCCTTAAATTTGGTTATAGACTTGCAAATAGTGTTTTTGCTCTCAAATGTGTAAATACCAGTGAATATTCACAAGAAAGAAACCAAAATAACCTTATTTTTGTCCTTCACCATATCAATTTGACCTCTGAGCAATATAGCACCTATACGGCTTTGTACAAAGTCAGGAAGATTGCAGATTTTAGTGTAAAATACAAAAATTTCAAGCAAGAATAGAGTTTTTCATTGACGTTTTCAATATTATTCCTGTCTCTTTTGTTAAAAATGACTAAAATGCCTTTAAAAAGGAATTAAAAATATTTACCATGCAAAAATCCCACTAACTCCATCGGTTACATTATGGAGACCCACTATCTATACCTGAAACATGCAAACTAGCTGGCAATAAATGCAAGATTTTGCATGCTTTACAATTTTAGCACTAATGAACCCACTAACCTACAATAAACCAAAAACATGACATGATGTAAATTATGGCCTTATTCCATCCCTTGAACTACTTTGACCCATGCAATTCCTAAAAATGTGCATTTTTGCAACTTTTGGCAATTTTGCAATTTTACATAAATAATGATAAATACTTTGTGATTGTCAAGAATCATCAACATGTGATATTTTACAATAATATGAAGAATAAAAATTGAACTATGTATATACAAGATTGATATGAAATAAATATTTCTTCAGTGTTTCTCTGGAAAGACCATTGTTACATGCATATAAAATGGAGAAAGATGAAAGTAAGTATATACAAGATGGATAGGAGAAAGAAAGCTTACTTAAGTGTTCCTATGGAAACACCATCGTTACATGTATTTTATTGTTAACTAATTCTTTAGCACATTCCATTCCTATGTATCCACCACCAATTACAACAGCCTTAGCACTAGTGCATGAGGCCATGACATTCACAAGTTTGGTTGCATCATTTAAATCTCGCAAATAGCATATATTTTTAGCATCTGATCCATTTACTCCAAATTTCCTCAAGCTTCAAAACCTAGATGAAAAAATCAATTGACATGAGAACAACTTAATCAACTCATCAATTAAGCTCATCACCTCACCATTCCCATTTGGGTGTCTTTGAAACCAATTGACATTCAAAACCTGCAACATCAACAATCATAATCAACAACTCAACCAATCAACCAATCAAAACCAAGCATAAGCTAAGTAAATTAACAACTCAGTCAATCAGCTTTTTGATAGTCCAAAGACATGCTTTTATACCAAAACTATATGTAGTGCAAAACTATCAAACATTACAAATGAATCAAGTATAAACTAAGCAATCCTTTTGCTAAATTCAAAGGCACAAGTGTATTACGTACATAACCTTTGAACAAGCATTTTATAAGAATTTTATTTAACTTAATAGACACAAACCTAGACATACATATATAATATATTCTTTTCTAATAGAGGGACCCAAATTGTCATACCAAATATTGTTGAAACACATATCTTGCAAGACCATAGTGTAATAGTTAAGGTGTAAAGACAGATTCCACAACCTTTGCCAACATACTCCCTGCCTGTAATAAAATTAGAGCTTTGGATAGGGTATGTACATCCATCAAAGCATAAGAGAAGGTGGATTTCTGTCAGATATTATGTTTGGAAATGCTCTGGTAGAGATGCATGAAAAATGTGGAATCACATGAAAGGCATGTGAACTGTTTGACAGAATGCCTCAAAGAGATGTCATCTCATGGAATGCAATGAGATGACAAAGGATAGTCAGATTAGAACCAAAGCATTCAGGTGCACTGCCTAGAGCTCATTGCTCAAAGGGAAGTCTCACTTCCTTACAAAGGATAGTCAGATTAGAACCATCTAAGAGTTTGAACTAAGAGAAGTAGCATCTACAAATGTCTGATTACAGTTCCAGTTAAGCTCAATGATAGATTTGCTGCCTTACAAACTGATTTTGTACTTCTGCTTTGTTCTTCTCATACACAACATAGATCTTCTATGCGCAAGTGAAATTGCACTTTATCGCTCCTCTGCTCTGCTCTAACTCACAATTCACATATCAACACACCTCATAGTACTTCCAAAATAATATGGACAAACTTATATATATATATCCGCAATCATAGAATCCATTTACACTTTGCCGACTTCAATAGAACATAGAAATAATTACAATTGTTAGCTAGATCCTTAATTAAATATTTATGTGCATCCTCCAAAGTCGATTAGGACTTAGAGGGGACCCAAACAAACATGATCGAGCATGAAAAAATTTAGTTAATTTCTCCTTATATATCCGCGACATACTACATTCAAGAATTTGGCTTCAATACAAGAAAGACTGAGAATATGCCAACCAGATCTTCTATATTTCACATGAATTGATACGATCCATTGCTCTTCAGTAGTAGCAAAGATAATATACCAAAAAAAAAATTCCTGAGATGTGCAACACAAAATAATAACCTAAAATCTTTATACAAATCAATGAACACTGTGCTATCGGATACTTTGTTCTTCCTTATCAAACTTCAATCTGTCTGTCGGTATGATCGTATGATAGTGTGTGTATCTAATAATCAATTAGATTTTCCATCAATGAAAAAACTAAGTGATACTGTAGTGTCTCTTTCCAACAATATGTTTAAAAACTAAGTCATCTTAGTACCCTCCCTATTTGTAAATTTCTATACAATTTAATGCTTGTAGCAAATTAATTAGCCTTATATGTGAGCTTCTCAATTAATAATCTTACTTTACTTTTAATACTCCATAAACCTCTTAACAAACTTAATTTTTTTTTTGATTCATCTAAAACCTTACAGTGATCTATTATTATTACCAAACTTCTTTTCTATGATGATGTGTAAGATAGCTCACTCAGACATAGGGAAAAAGCTTCTAAAGTGTTCACACAATTCATCCGTAAAATATTTAGCAAACCCACTTGTTAGTGCTTGTCTCTACTTTGATAGCTGCAGTGGTTCATGGAACCAATTTTATAGAATAATCAAACTAAAGCAAGCTCACAAACTCAAGTTTTATTAACTATGTGGAGTGTGGAGGAAATTGGTTTGAGTTGCTCATTAATATTCTTGATCATCTTCTATGAAGTGTGTTGTGTTGATACTTTTCACTACCTCGATTCATCATATAGCTACTAAATCAAGTCTCTCTTATGAAATCCATGAATTTGATTGTTGTAATAAATTCTCAAATTCCAGCTAGTTCAAGTATGGACATAATCTGGAACTTAACATTTGCATAATGGATGGGCTTGCAAGAAAAGATATCTTTATAAATGAATATTTTAAAAACATATCTAGTTAAGAGTCTTAGCATGGATGGGTATATGTATTGTCCATTAAAATAATTATTTCACTTTTGTAGAGTGTATTTTGAAGTTCCATTTCTACTTGGGTTTCAAAAGTTCGCATATTTTTTTATCATGTATAATGTAGCTATACGAAGAACACATGAACATCGGCCCATCATTGGAACCACCACCCAAGTCCCAATAATAGGCACGCATTCCATAGATGAAATCCCCATCAGACCATCACGGGAATAGGAGACCTCATCCTGCTAATGGCCCGATGAAGCATATCTAGGAGAAAATTGATTATCAGTGAGAGTGAAGCATTAGTTTCATCGATCATCCAATAACCCATATTGCATTAAAATTTACATATATAGTTGATCATTAGGTGTGCATGGTTGACCTTTGTGCCCATGCTAGCTATATTGAGGACACCCTAAACATTATTACTAAGATGCTAGTTAAATCAGTGGTACATATGGATCATATATGAATATAGGCTGAGTATTTCTAGCAACACTTCTTTTTTAGTTGGATCCTAAAAATGTTGCAACTTATGTTCTTCTCTAAAACATTTGTATGAGGTTCAAATAGTAAAGAGATTGATGAAAGATAGAGGAATTAAAAATATACCTAGATGTAGTTGGATTGAAGATCATAAAATGGTACATGTATCTTGGGATCGATATTATGATCTTTCAGCCTAGGATATTGGAGAGATCATTCATTTTCCAAAGATGGGAAAAACCATTCATAATTTTGTGAAAAATTGATTAAAAAGGACTATAAATACCTTGGTTTTAATAGGATTGAACTACCTGAACTATTGATACAAAGCTTCATATGAATGATTTCTTAATGTGGATACAAGAAGTGGCTACAAATCTAGCAATTCAGTTGGGAGTGGATATTTTTCTGGAAGGAGAAGATTTCTAAACGAAATTGGCAAAATAGTCTGTGATTCCAGCCATTTGTCAAAGACAACATGAATAAAATACTGGGGTGGAAGAGGTTCACGTATTGGGACAATGAAGCTAAGGTTATGATCATCTTCCACATATTGCATCTTCAACATAAAATACTCATGATGGAG
>CM021108.1:352561661-352673507 GCA_007115665.2 Sequoiadendron giganteum
ATGTGACTATTAGTAGTTTATTGCTGGTCATTTATAATGCGACCAAATTTATGACTAAACTATTTTAGTCATTTATTTAGTCATTGATTTTTAGTCATTGGTTTGGTCATTGATTTGGTCATTGATTTAGTCATTAATATAGTCATTAATTTAGTCATTTATTTAGTCATGGTAGTGATTTATTTAGTCATATATTTAGTCATTAATTTAGTCATGGCAGTCATATATTTAATCATTACTTTAGTCAGATATTTAGTTATTAATTTAGTCATTACTTTAGTCATATATTTAGTCATTAATTTAGCCATTACTTTAGTCATATATTTAGTCATATATTTAGTCATTAATTTGGTCATGCATTTAGTCATTACTTTAGTCATATATTTAGTCATTACAAATCAAATCTAACTTAATTAATCCTCACAAATTTATGCATATAAACTTCAAGTATCATAGATATTCAAATGTTGAATAAGCACCATGAAATGAAGACTAAAATGCTTGAACAAATATGATTGATCAGACACAAACACAAATAGATTATAAGTCAAGAGGAGCCACAACACAGTATTTATGAGTGGAGAAAAAAACCACTCTAAAAATTTACTTCATTAAGCCTCATTGGTTACATTCAATGTCTTAGTGACACTGTACAACTTATAGACACTATATAAATAAAACACTCCTATTTTCATATACTTATACTATTTTCCCCTTCCTTAACTGTAGTCCTTTTGGAAGGGCAGTGACCTCCTATAGGGGCTCGACCCATTTAATCCCCTTGCAAATCCACATCTTTCTCACCGCTATTGGTTTCAGCTCCTCCAAACTCTTCCTCGCTGGTATTCACCTTTCACTTCTCCAATTTGGAGTTGTAGCCTAAAAATTAGGTTTCAAAATTTGCACATCAAAAACTCAGAAAAGTCAAATAATACAGAGGATAAAATTCAAACATTTTATTTTCCTTTTCCAACTATGGCACCCTAAACTTAGGCACTAGATATAATGTTTCCTAGTTATCTCTAACAATTTTTAAAAAGATGAATTCATGCAAGACAACAAACAAATAGACAATATTCAACTAGTGATATACAACTTCCTTATTCCTAAATAGATGATCAATAGCTTGATTATTGATTATAAATTTGAAATTGATATACTTGAAAGTGTCCTTCTTGCGTATGTCTGAATTGGAGCTTTGGATGAGGATATGAACATCCATCAAAGGAATATTTGGAAGTAGATTTTTATCAGATATTGTAGTTGCATGTTCCACTAATTATAATAAAGATAAATAGTTTTACCTTTCTGCATCAACCAATGCAATTCTGATAATTTTTAGAGGATCAAAAATGCTAGCCTTTATCATACCAACATACTCACCTGCAAGTTGCAACACAACATTAAACTTATTAATTAGACTCAATATCTAAGAAAGAAAAAGAAACTTCAAACATTATCAATTTAGTAAAAAAATCATCAATTTCAAAGATCAAAGTAGCCAATGCTTCACTCTCTACATCCTCTGCTACAATCAAAAGAGGCATTTTTTTTTTGTGATAAATGAAACAAGAAATTATATTATTTTTCAAAACTTATCACTATGTACTTATGAACTCCAGATCATTCAAATTGCAAACTAATCAACATGACTACCTAATTTCTTTCTATCGCATACACTTTGGGTATACAAGATCATTGAGAATCCCAATTATTGAACTATGAAATTCAGAAATGCAACGAAATTATTGATGCAATCACTAGGTAGTTTTGAAAAACACAAACACTACTCAACTTGATTCAAACATGGATTTGACTCTCAAACCCAAGCTTGGGTGCAACTTACACGATTGACTACACTTTCTAGTAGGTATGCAGACCTATTTTCTCAACTTTACACACCAATAACTTACTCAATCACCCAAATATTGACACTTTCAAACACCCATTATTCCCAAATCAGACATACTACAAAACTTTAATAGGTTCTTTTGGAACAAACACTTCAAACTAGTTCTTTTTCGCTATCCTAGACCCCAAAATAGGCCTTTTTTACAAAGAGACTCATATTTAAACTCTTCCAAAACCTGAAATTTCAATGGTGCAGCATTAAAAAGTCACCCAAACCACAAAATACATAATTATTTTTGGAAGATACACTTCCCAAGACACTATTTCACTAAACCCTCATTTTGAGCCATTTTCATGAGATTTTTATAAAAATAAATGTTCCCAAGCTTCCCACTCTCTAAAATCTCTTCAAAAAAGACTATTTAATTCTGAAAAAACTTAATCTAATCTTAAAATTTTATGCCCCCAAGTTTCATAGACATTCAGTTACTAAAACCACCATATTTCACCTAAAACCACTCATTTTTTCCATGCATGGCAACACACGGAATCACCTACAACACCTTCCTAGCTCTTGAAAACTCACAAAACACATTTTAAGAAATATTAACAACTGCCATGGCCATTCCATCAAACTACAGTTCATACAATAGATGGAATGGCCATTTTTACAATATGAAGTCCTTAAAACCCTTAAATTTGGTTATAGACTTGCAAATAGTGTTTTTGCTCTCAAATGTGTAAATACCAGTGAATATTCACAAGAAAGAAACCAAAATAACCTTATTTTTGTCCTTCACCATATCAATTTGACCTCTGAGCAATATAGCACCTATACGGCTTTGTACAAAGTCAGGAAGATTGCAGATTTTAGTGTAAAATACAAAAATTTCAAGCAAGAATAGAGTTTTTCATTGACGTTTTCAATATTATTCCTGTCTCTTTTGTTAAAAATGACTAAAATGCCTTTAAAAAGGAATTAAAAATATTTACCATGCAAAAATCCCACTAACTCCATCGGTTACATTATGGAGACCCACTATCTATACCTGAAACATGCAAACTAGCTGGCAATAAATGCAAGATTTTGCATGCTTTACAATTTTAGCACTAATGAACCCACTAACCTACAATAAACCAAAAACATGACATGATGTAAATTATGGCCTTATTCCATCCCTTGAACTACTTTGACCCATGCAATTCCTAAAAATGTGCATTTTTGCAACTTTTGGCAATTTTGCAATTTTACATAAATAATGATAAATACTTTGTGATTGTCAAGAATCATCAACATGTGATATTTTACAATAATATGAAGAATAAAAATTGAACTATGTATATACAAGATTGATATGAAATAAATATTTCTTCAGTGTTTCTCTGGAAAGACCATTGTTACATGCATATAAAATGGAGAAAGATGAAAGTAAGTATATACAAGATGGATAGGAGAAAGAAAGCTTACTTAAGTGTTCCTATGGAAACACCATCGTTACATGTATTTTATTGTTAACTAATTCTTTAGCACATTCCATTCCTATGTATCCACCACCAATTACAACAGCCTTAGCACTAGTGCATGAGGCCATGACATTCACAAGTTTGGTTGCATCATTTAAATCTCGCAAATAGCATATATTTTTAGCATCTGATCCATTTACTCCAAATTTCCTCAAGCTTCAAAACCTAGATGAAAAAATCAATTGACATGAGAACAACTTAATCAACTCATCAATTAAGCTCATCACCTCACCATTCCCATTTGGGTGTCTTTGAAACCAATTGACATTCAAAACCTGCAACATCAACAATCATAATCAACAACTCAACCAATCAACCAATCAAAACCAAGCATAAGCTAAGTAAATTAACAACTCAGTCAATCAGCTTTTTGATAGTCCAAAGACATGCTTTTATACCAAAACTATATGTAGTGCAAAACTATCAAACATTACAAATGAATCAAGTATAAACTAAGCAATCCTTTTGCTAAATTCAAAGGCACAAGTGTATTACGTACATAACCTTTGAACAAGCATTTTATAAGAATTTTATTTAACTTAATAGACACAAACCTAGACATACATATATAATATATTCTTTTCTAATAGAGGGACCCAAATTGTCATACCAAATATTGTTGAAACACATATCTTGCAAGACCATAGTGTAATAGTTAAGGTGTAAAGACAGATTCCACAACCTTTGCCAACATACTCCCTGCCTGTAATAAAATTAGAGCTTTGGATAGGGTATGTACATCCATCAAAGCATAAGAGAAGGTGGATTTCTGTCAGATATTATGTTTGGAAATGCTCTGGTAGAGATGCATGAAAAATGTGGAATCACATGAAAGGCATGTGAACTGTTTGACAGAATGCCTCAAAGAGATGTCATCTCATGGAATGCAATGAGATGACAAAGGATAGTCAGATTAGAACCAAAGCATTCAGGTGCACTGCCTAGAGCTCATTGCTCAAAGGGAAGTCTCACTTCCTTACAAAGGATAGTCAGATTAGAACCATCTAAGAGTTTGAACTAAGAGAAGTAGCATCTACAAATGTCTGATTACAGTTCCAGTTAAGCTCAATGATAGATTTGCTGCCTTACAAACTGATTTTGTACTTCTGCTTTGTTCTTCTCATACACAACATAGATCTTCTATGCGCAAGTGAAATTGCACTTTATCGCTCCTCTGCTCTGCTCTAACTCACAATTCACATATCAACACACCTCATAGTACTTCCAAAATAATATGGACAAACTTATATATATATATCCGCAATCATAGAATCCATTTACACTTTGCCGACTTCAATAGAACATAGAAATAATTACAATTGTTAGCTAGATCCTTAATTAAATATTTATGTGCATCCTCCAAAGTCGATTAGGACTTAGAGGGGACCCAAACAAACATGATCGAGCATGAAAAAATTTAGTTAATTTCTCCTTATATATCCGCGACATACTACATTCAAGAATTTGGCTTCAATACAAGAAAGACTGAGAATATGCCAACCAGATCTTCTATATTTCACATGAATTGATACGATCCATTGCTCTTCAGTAGTAGCAAAGATAATATACCAAAAAAAAAATTCCTGAGATGTGCAACACAAAATAATAACCTAAAATCTTTATACAAATCAATGAACACTGTGCTATCGGATACTTTGTTCTTCCTTATCAAACTTCAATCTGTCTGTCGGTATGATCGTATGATAGTGTGTGTATCTAATAATCAATTAGATTTTCCATCAATGAAAAAACTAAGTGATACTGTAGTGTCTCTTTCCAACAATATGTTTAAAAACTAAGTCATCTTAGTACCCTCCCTATTTGTAAATTTCTATACAATTTAATGCTTGTAGCAAATTAATTAGCCTTATATGTGAGCTTCTCAATTAATAATCTTACTTTACTTTTAATACTCCATAAACCTCTTAACAAACTTAATTTTTTTTTTGATTCATCTAAAACCTTACAGTGATCTATTATTATTACCAAACTTCTTTTCTATGATGATGTGTAAGATAGCTCACTCAGACATAGGGAAAAAGCTTCTAAAGTGTTCACACAATTCATCCGTAAAATATTTAGCAAACCCACTTGTTAGTGCTTGTCTCTACTTTGATAGCTGCAGTGGTTCATGGAACCAATTTTATAGAATAATCAAACTAAAGCAAGCTCACAAACTCAAGTTTTATTAACTATGTGGAGTGTGGAGGAAATTGGTTTGAGTTGCTCATTAATATTCTTGATCATCTTCTATGAAGTGTGTTGTGTTGATACTTTTCACTACCTCGATTCATCATATAGCTACTAAATCAAGTCTCTCTTATGAAATCCATGAATTTGATTGTTGTAATAAATTCTCAAATTCCAGCTAGTTCAAGTATGGACATAATCTGGAACTTAACATTTGCATAATGGATGGGCTTGCAAGAAAAGATATCTTTATAAATGAATATTTTAAAAACATATCTAGTTAAGAGTCTTAGCATGGATGGGTATATGTATTGTCCATTAAAATAATTATTTCACTTTTGTAGAGTGTATTTTGAAGTTCCATTTCTACTTGGGTTTCAAAAGTTCGCATATTTTTTTATCATGTATAATGTAGCTATACGAAGAACACATGAACATCGGCCCATCATTGGAACCACCACCCAAGTCCCAATAATAGGCACGCATTCCATAGATGAAATCCCCATCAGACCATCACGGGAATAGGAGACCTCATCCTGCTAATGGCCCGATGAAGCATATCTAGGAGAAAATTGATTATCAGTGAGAGTGAAGCATTAGTTTCATCGATCATCCAATAACCCATATTGCATTAAAATTTACATATATAGTTGATCATTAGGTGTGCATGGTTGACCTTTGTGCCCATGCTAGCTATATTGAGGACACCCTAAACATTATTACTAAGATGCTAGTTAAATCAGTGGTACATATGGATCATATATGAATATAGGCTGAGTATTTCTAGCAACACTTCTTTTTTAGTTGGATCCTAAAAATGTTGCAACTTATGTTCTTCTCTAAAACATTTGTATGAGGTTCAAATAGTAAAGAGATTGATGAAAGATAGAGGAATTAAAAATATACCTAGATGTAGTTGGATTGAAGATCATAAAATGGTACATGTATCTTGGGATCGATATTATGATCTTTCAGCCTAGGATATTGGAGAGATCATTCATTTTCCAAAGATGGGAAAAACCATTCATAATTTTGTGAAAAATTGATTAAAAAGGACTATAAATACCTTGGTTTTAATAGGATTGAACTACCTGAACTATTGATACAAAGCTTCATATGAATGATTTCTTAATGTGGATACAAGAAGTGGCTACAAATCTAGCAATTCAGTTGGGAGTGGATATTTTTCTGGAAGGAGAAGATTTCTAAACGAAATTGGCAAAATAGTCTGTGATTCCAGCCATTTGTCAAAGACAACATGAATAAAATACTGGGGTGGAAGAGGTTCACGTATTGGGACAATGAAGCTAAGGTTATGATCATCTTCCACATATTGCATCTTCAACATAAAATACTCATGATGGAGTATAAATTTCCCAGCATTGTCTTCCACTATAATCCAAAAAGGTTCAACATCCCCATAAAACCATCATGGGAATAGGAGACCTTGTCTCGTCGATACAAGATCCTCACACCAATGAAAAAATAGAATCGTCAATGCATCACTGGAACCAGAAGACACATCTAGCTGATAGACCGATAAGGTGGGGGTAGTCATTTCCATTTTCTGTAATGTGGTAAGAGTCATACAGGTAATGCTATGTTAGGTTGGGGAACTCTTCTTGGAGGTTCTAAATGATTTACCTCTTTTTTATAAGACTATGTTGGCAGTGCCACCTGAATCATAGTTGTTTGGTGGGATTCCAAACCCAGACAATGAGGTGCAGTTGTGGAAATCTTATAGAGAGAAACTACAAGCTACCATGATGATTTTTTTGAGTGAATTTATATCAGAGAAACATTGGACAGTCTAGATGCATTTGAAGGGAGCTTGGAGTGGCTAAAAATGCTTTTTGGTTCAAATGTTGAGTTTCCATGGAAATGTGTGAGATTGTTTTGAAGCACTCAAAGAGTCTGTGGGATGAACTTTTTGAAAGACTGTTTGTTAGTAGGATGAAACAAATAATAGTTGATGGATTTTCAGATTTATGTGGGAGAGTTAAGGTTGGTAAATTCCTTGAAGCCATAGTTACATCTCTAGCAAGTTACAAAGATGTTGAACCCCATTTGCACAAATTAACTAGTACTAGTGAGGGTTGGATTGTCAAGAGAGGGGACCTAAAAAGTGTCAATTTACCTAGGTTGAGTTTTATATTTATGATGAAAAATGATGAAGACTAGTTTGGTTGCCTTAACGCTTATTTTGGAACTCAGGTTAGTCAAATAAAAGATACCATAGATGAGGGGTCCAAGAATATTTTGGAAGACCTCCTAATTTTTCTTCATGCACATAAATCTCCTTCAAGGATAAATGATTTAGCACCTTATTTGCAAGAGCAATGCTTCCATTTTATCTCAACATTGATTGTTAAGATTGAAGAAAATCTTGCACATCTTTCAGAAGCTCTCTATCAAGAAATAAAAAATGAGGAGATGCCAGAAAAAATGAACAAGGAGACACTAGAACCGATAGTTATAGTGGAAAGGGCACTTTTCTTAGGAAGGATTTTAGTTGCTCTTAGGTAGAAATTGGTGTTTTTAAATACTATTGTTACAAGTTTGACAAATAGAGAATTGTTGGATCCATGTAGAGAGGATACAACATTGAACAACTAGTAGCATATAACCAGTAAAATGAATAAAGTTAGAACATAAGAGACTGCTTAGGCTAAAGGTATAGAATCACAACTACATACTTCACACTTTTCACTATCTATTCTTGCATTCTTTTGAGTCACTCAGTCATTATTATGTCTCATTTTTCCCATTTCTAGTCCCAAAACTCATCACAAGTGTGCCAAGTCACTCAACCAAAAATCCCTTCTATTGTAAAACTCTGTTCCCCATCTTTCAAATGGATCTATCTTGAGGGAATGTACTAGTGTCTAGTTCAAATTTAATTTCAAATCCCCTCCAAACCCATGAATGCTCACCATAGTGATTTTTCTAATAGTTGGTCACTTTATAAAAGAAAACTCAGCACTCATTTAAGACCCTATTTCTCTCTCTAACATATTGACCCTCCTCATATTCCTCTACTCCCTGAAAACCTTCATTTTTCCTTTTTTTTAAGAACATGCACCCTTTTATGCTCTGAAAGGCTCTTGGTGGAGCACATGATGTTTTTAAAGCATGGATAGATAATTTGGTTGTTTTTGTTCATTTTCCAATCTATCTTTTAAGTGTATTTTCATGTCTTGTGGAGACATGTCTCCTAAAAGTTAAGAGGAATTCCAAAGAAATATCTGAAGATAACCAAAACTGTCTTGGTCATTTTCTATAGCCAAACCCATCTCCCATTTCAAAATATGTTTCTATCATAGAGACACATACCAGGAGTCATATTCACTTGACACAAAGTTTACCTAATCATCATTTTACAAACTTGAGATAAGAAAAAATATGCAAATCATTCTACCACTTTGACAATTAGAACACAGTGAACTATGGACATACCTAAATATCATCATTGAAGACAAGGTGAGATGAAGAGTACTTCTCCAACAAGGTAAAGGCATTGTGATTAGAAAAGTCTTCAAATTGTCATAAGAGCACACGTTTCTTCAGTTTCCTTAAGATTTTGTAAGCTAAAACAATAAATAGCATAATATTGATTAATGCTTTGAAAATAACAAATAATGGATTGACGAATATTCTGCATATATTATTTCTTCCAACAAATAAACATTGTAGATTAGGTATTAATTGAAGATGCAATTATTATAGAAAAATTGTGTTAGGTATTCACTATCAGTTAGAGTAGGGAAATTTCTACATGAAATTTTAGGCCATATTCTTAACCCAATTTGACAAAGGAATCTCAAGTTAAACATCCATTTCAATTAAAAGTAGGGGCTCCTCCTGACCTGGATAAGGAATTTCTCTCCATAAGCTTGTTTGACATCATACATGAACTCATGAATAAGGTCGTCATATTCCTTGAGCACATAATATAGTTAGAAAATTGTACTATGTAAACTTGGGCCATAGGACAAACTAGAAAAGTAAAGATGGAAAGATTTTCTAGTCAAGAAAAAAACCTAGCCTGTAGCACATATTTTTCTAAGCCCTATGTAGAATTCATCTTTCAACAATGTTCCATTTTTGGTCCCAACATCAATAGTTACTAGAAGGCATTTCTCACATACAAATTGTCAAACCAGAATTAGTGTCATATATGGCTCAAGCTATCATATAACATAATTCAGATCTAGATCAAGTTTGAAGGATAAAAAAATTCAAATTAATCTACCCATTTGGTATGGCATTGCACACTAGTTAGGACATGCAAGAATTACATGGGAAAGAAAATCTATAAATTTGGTTAGGAACACTTAATAGTGTATCAAAATTAGACTATAGCCTCTACATAATTTGATATTCACAGCGTCTAGAAGTCCCCACAAACTTCCCTAATATGCAAAATCTGAACCTGGTCTTGGTTCAATCCAATTTAAATGTCACGAACATAATACATAGTCTACAAACTAGTCAATAATGACAAGTAGTCAACATAGCACAAAAGATAAACCCAAAAAATGAACAAGCTCAAACTTCCACCTCTATTTAACAACAACAATCTCCTTTTTATTTCACCTGAGATTGGATCCCATACCATCAACTTGTCCTTCACATATTGCACAATCTATGAAAACTTGATACTTTCCATGAGTTTCATGGTTATCTCATTGTAGGTTAGCAGATACATAGAAATATAGCTGATTGAAGACTCAAACATAATTTCACTTTCTCACTTTCAATACTGAAACATACAACCCTTTAAGTGGCCAAACCTTCAGTGATCAACTTCAATAATTCATTCATTTTTTTTCTAAAATCAATGTGCATAGCATAGGAGTTGCAACATTAAGTGCTATATGCTTGCATTCTTGACAACAAAGCATGTTCAAATATGTTGTTTACTTCTGCAAGACCAGAATCATAGGTGGTAAGGTATAATACTACCATATTGAAAAAGCATGATTACTCTTGAAAGGTGAATAACAAGGTGAAAACAAAATATTTTTAATTAAGCCTTGACTACAAACCTTTGAGAATAACTTTCCAATATATAGCATGCTTCTAAGATTTGAAGGGATGTAGAAATTGTGATTAAGCTAGATAGTTTTAGCAATATACACCATAAAAAATAAATTTGGTAGAATTGCACTCAATAGTATCCCCTCTCAAAGCTAGAATATTTATCACATGGAACACTCACCATATCACATGATTTTCACTCATTCATGTTTCTTTCTCAATGTGGTAATATTTAAAACTATAAATCTTCACTACCACTGACCTATCAAACAATAGTTAAGAAATCTAAAACCAACCATCTTAATAAAGAGCCTAGAATTTTAAGAGTACCCTTGTACTGAAAACAAAAAGGTTTTAAAAACAGTCAAAAATAATAATCAAGTGTCTTAGTTTTAGAAAATAACTTGTCAAAGCTGGAGGAAACATGGAGATACAAAATATTCGCATAACTTTGAAATGTAGAAGTGCAATGACAAATTTAATCATAAAAAATTCAAATTAGAAATAAATCCAAACTCATGACAATGAGAGGTATGCACAACACAATGAAAAACGCACAATGTCAGAAAGGTGTATGTTGATGGTGTTTCCTACACAACAACAACTCAGACAAAATATGATATCTTATATCTCTTGAAAGGTAAATATCTATGGACAAAGAGATAACCCCAAGGTCTCTAATGTTAGGTCTTGACAATGCAATGAAACAACTCAGAGATAATGTGAAAATGCTAGTAATCACAAGGCACCTTACAAACAAATACTGGATCTTCAAACTTATCATATTTCGCAATATATTGATACTCAGATTCCTAAATCTAACCCAGATAATAAAAGAAATAGAAAAAGATAAGAGTTTAAGAGAGATCCTAAGATTAAAATTACTCCTAAAATAAATCACAACAATGATGAATGTTGTAAACAGACAAATCTCCAATAAAACCAATTTCTGCTTAATCAAGGACAAGCCTACAACTTTGTAGAAATGGTACAATCTTCTTAGGAAATTGAATATTTTCAGACTATGAACATTCATCCACATACCTAGTAAATGGTGCAATGTAAACAAGCATCCACAGTTGAACTTAGCATGAAATAAGGCCCAGACTAACTTTACACAACAACTTACAATCAGAAAATTGCTAAAAGTATGGACCGGAGATCGATCAACATCATTAACATTTCACCATTATCATGGAAGAATTGAAAAACTAGTATCTAACACTGAGAATCAAGAACAAGAAACCATAAAACTTTTGAAACATAACACAATGTTTTCCAAATCAACAACCCGTTTGCATTATCTCCTCCAGCATTACATAACAATTTCTAGTCTCTCTCCTCTCCTACAACTACTGACATGCAAAATCTAACCTCTAACTTAGCCAATTTAGGCTTTGTAGCCTCTAACCATCTATTCTCTAACCTTTTCTCTCACCTTTACAAATGAGAAGGCACAACCCTTTTATAGATATTTACATTTTTAAATCAAGGGCCAGGGTTAAATTCAATCCAATGGCTGCAATTAATCCCCAAGAAACCCTAAGAATTTATATTAGGGTTTTTAAAAACAAAGTGGTACAACATCATCTAATAGCATAAAAGCAGTTACATCTAGGAGCAATAAGAAATCAATAATCTGCCACCTCGATTTTAATAAAAAATTATGATTGGAGAGTAAAAAAAGCATCACACGTCACTCCATGTTTGAAACATATCTTCCAGCTATAGACAGGCCATGGCATAGATTCTTATGTAGGTTCATTTTAAATATTTGATTTGCAAGTAAAAGCATAGCTTGGAATCTTCCAAGTAGCACAATCTGGGCACATATCCATATGCAATTGGGTTCATTTGAATAGTTGGGCACCGATTCATATGTAAATCAACATTTAAAATATTTTCCAAATTTTCCTCCTGGCACGAATCCATATGCAAGTCCTTTTTTTTTTTAATCCTGAAAAATAGATATAATCATTAATAGCTCACATGTGAAAATCCAACCACAAAATATTAAAATTAAGCATAAATAAACCCTTGGAAATTTCAACTCCGTCATAAAATTTTGGAAATTTAACCCTATTAATAAATTTTGAAGTTTAGGAAAATCGTGACAGGAAATTCGAAAAAATCCACCAGGAAGGGAAAATCCTAAAAATGACGGGAAATCTGGAAAAATCTGCTTGGAAGGGAAAATCCCGAAAATGACAAGAAATCCGAAAAAATCCGCCAAGAAGGGAAAATCCCAAAAATGACAAGAAATCCGGAAAAATCTGCTAGGAAGGGAAAATCCCAAAAATGATAGGAAATCTGGAAAAATCCACCAAGAAGGGAAAATCCTGAAAATGACAAGAAATACCGAAAAATCCGCCAAGAAGGGAAAATCCCAAAAATGACAAGAAATCCGGAAAAAATCTTTGAAACCCCATAACTATTTTTCTAGAAGGAATTTTCAAAAAGTTCAAAAAGCAACTTGGCCTAATTTTTTGTCCTCTATCCATTGATGCAAAAATATTTATACATCACATTGAAAATTCACTTCAAAAATCCACATTTCTAAAATCCAAGGCCCTAAAACGCTTCAAAATACCACCCTTATCAAATCTAATCTGGACTTAATCCCAAAATAACCCCCAAGAAGAGAAAAACCAGAAATTGACAAAACCAAGGTACAAAGATGTAGAAGAAAAAGAGGGTCCCTGCCTCTGGTGGGGCGTGTGTGTGAAAAGTGCACAACAAATGGCGACTCCGCTGGTAAAATGCTTTAGAGCATTTTGATGACAAACTAGAATCAAGAACCCAGAATCTCTAGTTTTGATCCTCACATCAAGTCAACCAACAAACTAAAGTTTCAAAATCAATGGACAAGCTAGCCTTTCATGTGCTAGAAATCCAAGTGCATGCAAGTGTATAAATTTCTCTCCTTAAGTTGTTGCAAGAAATCGAGTTCAGTCATGTTAAGCTACATAAAGATTCTAACTTCAAAAATAACCTGGATAGATCCTCGTTGCCAGTTAGACGTCCATAGCCCCAACGAGGTTATCACTGTGATTCTCTCGAACATAGCTCTACTGCCAGCCAGGCGTCCATAGCCCCGGTAGAGCTATTCAGATTCCCTTAAAAGGTTGAACTCACTTCTTTTGATATTCAATATTTTCTTTTCTTTTCTTTTTTTTTAAATTTCTTTTCATTCTTTCATTTCAACCTGTAAGCAATGAAACTCACACTTAGGGCTAAGAATCACACTGGCACTGGAGTAGAAATATAATATTTTTCACTTAACAAGACCTCACAAAGATCCTATGGAAACCTCAAGATTCTTAAGATGCGTGTAAAATGTAATATTTGAGCATATTTAGGAGCTAATTCAATCCAATGACTTGTCCACTTTAAATATTTAGCACATGTGACACTAAATGGAAGATTTCCACCAACATATCCTGGAAGGATGATTAGAGTTTGTAAAAGGAATACCAAAAATAGTCCCAAATAAAATAATTGTTGTTGTGCAAATAAGAGACTCCCAACAAAAAATAGGGGAAACCAAGCTGAAGAAGCAAAGCAGACAACCAAACTGAAACCAAAAGCAACATAGAAGCCAACCAAAGGCAAAGCAAAGCAATCTAAACTAAAGCCATCTATCCTAAAGAAAACCCAAAAAATAGACTTAAAGCGAAAGAACAACAGAGCAAGTTGCATTTATTCAAATCAACATTATGTACAAAGGGACTCAAAATGACTTATGATCAGACAAGGTGAGTTGAGACCCACACCTATTTTTCTTTTCAGCGTATGGACAAGCAGTAAGGTGTGAGTAACAGTCCTCAAGAATGCAAATTCATCCTTATATTCAGCAAAATAAACCTCAACAATGCAACATTCAAACTCAAAATTCTCAACAGGAATAATCATCAATTGAGGCAACTCATTGAAACCATGATAAATCCATACACACGTTGTCTTCCCTAAACCTCCATAATCAAAATGATAAACTTCAGAAGTTTTAGCAAGAAAAGAAACAACCTGGTGTTGCGCTTGTTCAGACTAAATGTTAAATTTATTGTCCTCCAATCGTGCAAATTTAACATCCATGAGGTCAGGAGGTCTCAACTAATGATGTAGTATTCCTCTTGCATTTGAAACATGCACAATAAAGTTAGAGTCATCAATGAGCAATTCAGGGTGAAAACTAGATTGAACAAATTCAGAATTAGCATCATGGAACTTTTCACCTGTTTGAGTATCTTCATGAGGAATTAGTGATGAAATGACATAAGCTTTGGCATGCACGACAAGTTTCTCAGCAAGATATTTATCAGGAGGCATGACAAACTGATCCTCAAGAAAATTTTCACCTACAACCATGTGCTCAATTTTGACTGTAAAATTTTTGTTTTTCAGCATCATGCATGTTTTCTTGCACATCAGTATGAACCACATTAGCTATCCCATCATTAATGCATAAAATATGTGAATTTCCAATATTTAGCCCACCAACAAACAAAGAAAGAATAGAATTAGATGAATAAGAAGACTCCCTGAATTCTTTTGTTGGCACTAGTTTAGGCTTGTAATTGTAACCCTTAGGAACATCAGCTCCTTCAATTTGATTCATGAGACATTCATTGATAATTTGTTGAGGTTCCTCAATTGAAATCTCAACCTCCTCTAGGGCTACTGCAACATTTACCGCTATGCCTTTCTCAGATCCAATGCCAGTTGACTCTTCTATTGGGCATTCTTCGGTAGCTTGTTGAAAATATTCTATGGGAGACTCATTCTTTGTAATTTGATGTGCATCCTTTGTATGATCTGACAACCAGACTTGCTCTTCCACCTCTAGTGGATCATTTCCATTCTCCTCATCACTTTAAAAAGATTGAACTATAGATTCTTCATTGTATGCATACTCTGTTTGAGTCTTTTGTCTTGTTTTTCTTCTGGTCCATTCTCTTTGCTCCTTGGAAATGGTGCATGATCCACCACCAAGACCGGTATGTCATAAGGATTAGATGGTACTATCTCTTTTCCACTCAAATTTTGTTGGTATGTTGGATCTTCTGTTGAAAAATAGACATAGCAGTTTGAAATTATTGACAATCCAATTCAAAGTGTTGATTGGTGTTATGAAGCTTACACCATCCAGATAGATCTGTATTTGCTAGATATACACCAGCTAGGGGCTTTTCTTGATTGTTTGGATGCTCCAAAGATGTTAGGACTCCTTCATTGTTAGGCCTTATATCCCAAATCCTATTTTGACGTGGTAGCTTCCTTCTATCAAATGTTGGCCCTGAGTATCGATTTTTAAAATATTGTCCCCTATTGAGATTTTGCCCCTTATCTTGATTGCAATTGAACTGATTTCCCCTTTTGGTGGCCTGAGGTTGATTGTTTTGGTTCCTTAGGTAGGTGACTCTGGTGGCCAGCTTCTTTACTAGCTCTGTGAGTTCATCCAACCTCCCCCTTATCTGCATAGTTTGATGGAGGAACAACACCAGCTGAATTCTGCATATAAACAGAATGGAACCCATGGTTCAAGGATTGGTTAAATATCTCTAAGCTCTACAAGTAACTGGGTACATTAGCTTTCTGGTGAGAGAATGCAGGCTGATTCACATTCAGATAGTAGTTTGGCATGGGTGGGGCTTGATTCAAGGTTTGACTTGGGTGTGAAACCAAAGGCAGCTAAGGAGTTCAACCCAACATAACTATTTGGCAAGCTAATGGTAGGGGTCCAGACAAGTGTTGTCTCAAATATGTGCTCACTTTAACAACCACATCATAAGCTTCAAGCAGGCTAATAGAAGGGTTTTCTCTCCACTTCACAAAGGTAGATGTTAAACTATCCAAAGCCTCATAATAAACCTCCCTTGCAGAGGCATCATCCACAAAATAAGAGGGTTGCAGCCTAGCATAAGCCCTATGGAGCCTATTATTGAAAGCCCCTATTGGTTCATTCACCTCCCTCTTTACTCTAGTAAACTACAGATAAATCCCATTGGAACTGATTGGGACCCCAAATCTCTATAAAAATGCAGTCTCCAACTGAAGCCAAGCAGTGATAGACCCAGCAGGAAGATGGTTATACCAATAGAATGCCTCATCCCCAAGGGAATATATGAAAATTCTGTAGGCAACATCCTCATGATTAATTCCCCTATCCTTGAGGGTAATTTTAAAAATCCTGACGTTCTCTTAAAAAGTCCTTTTGGGATCATTTGTGTGAAACCTAGAGCAAAAATGCTTAGGGTTCTTTGGCATAGAATTGTAGTTGTTAAAGAATAGATGGGACAAGTTATTTTCCAGGAAAGCCATTGGTGGAGGTGGGAGTGGTAATGGCTGATTTATGGCTGGTTGGGGCTGCGGAATAGGAATTACTTCATAATCGGATGAGGATAATGTGAATGATGGAAGTGGTTGAGTGGATGATGATTCTCCCCTTCTTCTGGTTCTTCTTGACCTAGTACGGGCTTGCAACTCTTGAAATTCTTCCTCTCCTGGAGTAGATCTAGTTCTTCTTCTGAACCTCTTAGGAGAAATGATAAACATAAATCAATCCAACTTTCTTATTAAGGCCCTCCTTCTAGCGCCAATCTATTGATGGTGTTTTCTACACAGCAACAACTCAGAAAAAATATGATATCCTATCTCTCTTGAAAGGTAAATATCTATGGACAAAGAGATAACCCCGAGGTCTCTAATGTCAAGTCTTAACAATGCAGTGAAACAACTTAGAGATAATGTGAAAATGTTGGTAATCACAAGGGGCCTTACAAACAAATACTGGATCTTCAAACTTATCATATTTCACAATAGATTGATACTCAGATTCCTAAATCTAACCCAAATAATAAAAGAAATAGAAAAAGATAAGAGTTTAAGAGAGATCCTAAGATTAAAATTACTCCTAAAATCAATCACAACAATGATGAATGCTGCAAATGGATAAATCTCCAATAAAACCATTTTTTGCTTAATCAAGAACAAGCCTACAACTCCACAGAAGTGGTGCAATCTTCTAAGGAAACTGAAGATTTTTCAGACTATGAACATTCATCAACATACCCAATAAATGGTGCAATGTAAAAAAGAATCCACAGTTGAACTTATCACAAAATAAGACCCATACTAACTTTAAATCACAACTTACAATCATCAAATTGCTAAAAGTATGGACTAGAGATCGATCAACATCATTAAAATTTCACCATTACCATGAAAGAATTGAAAAACTAGCATCTAACACTAAGAATCAAGAACAAGAAACCATAAAACTTATGAAACATAACACAATGTTTGCCAAATCAACAACCCGTTTGCATCATCTTCTCCAACATTACATAACAATTTTCAGTCTCTCTCCTCTCCTACAACTACTGACTTGCAGAATCTAACCTCTAACTTAGCCAGTTCTGGCTTTGCAGCCTCTAACCATCTATTCTCTAACCTTTTCTCTCACCTTTACAAATGAGAAGGCACAACCCTTTTATAGATATTTACATTTTTAAATCAAGGGCCAGGATTAAATTCAATCCAATGGTTGCAATTAATCCCCAAGAAACCCTAAGAATCTACATTAGGGTTAAAAAAAAAAGTGGTACATCATCATTCAATAGCATAAAAGAAGTTACATCCAGGAGCAATAAGAAATCAACAATCTACCACCTCGATTTTAATAAAAAATTATGATTGGAGAGTAAAAACAACATCATATGTCACTCCATGTTTGAAACATATCTTCCAGTTGTAGACAGGATGTGGCACAGATTCTTATGTAGGTGTAGTTTAAATATTTGATTTGCAAGTAAAAGCATAGCTTGGAATATTCCTGGCAGCACAATCTGGGCACATATCCATATGCAATTGGGTTCATTTGAATAGTTGGGCACCGATTCATATGTAAATCAACATTTAAAATATATTCCAGATTTTCCTCTTGGCACAAATCCATATGCAAGTCCTCTTTTTTTTATTTGTTTAATCCTAAAAAATAGATATAATCATTAATAGCTTACATGGGAAAATCCAACCACAAATATTAAAATTAAGCATAAATAAACCCTTGGAAATTTCAACTCCGTCATAAAATTTCAAAAATTTAACCCTATTAATAAATTTTAGAGTTCAGGAAAATCGTGACAGGAAGTTCAGAAAAATCCACCAGGAAGGGAAAATCCTGAAAATGACAGGAAATCTAAAAAAATCACCAGGAAGGGAAAATCCCGAAAATGACAAGAAATCCGAAAAAATCCGCCAAGAAGGGAAAATCCCAAAAATGACAAGAAATCCAGAAAAATCTACCAAGAAGGGAAAATCCCGAAAATGATAAGAAATCCGAAAAAATCCTCCAAGAAGGGAAAATCCCGAAAATGACAGGAAATCCAGAGAAATCCGCGAAGAAGGGAAAATCCCGAAAATGACAGAAAATATGGAAAAATTTGGAAAAATCCCTAGAATGATAGGAAATCTGGAAAAAATCTTTGAAACCCCATAACTTTTTTGTAAAAGGAATTTTCAAAAAGTTCAAAAAGCAACTTGGCCTAATTTTTCGTCGTCTATCCATTGGTGCAAAAATATTTACATATCACATTGAAAATTCACTTCAAAAATCCCCATTTCTAGAATCCAAGGCCCCAAAACGCTTCAAATTACCACCCTTATCAAATCAAATCTGGACTTAATTCCAAAATAACCCCCAAGAATAGAAAAACCAGAAATTGACAAAGCCAAGGTATAGAGATGTAGAAGAAAAAGAGGGTTCGTGCCTCTAGTGGGGCGTGTGTGCGAAAAGTGCACAACAGTGTACAAGGCAGCCTCTTGATTTATTTATTTTTTAAAAAGTGGACTACAACTCTTCTTGTTTTCCTCCTATTTGAAATTGAAGGCTTTTGATTTCATTGATGAGGACACATGCTATGACCAGTATTGAGGGTTTGAACATGGTTTTAAAAGGAATCTTCCAAACATTATGTGGCCTCATGCAGTCTTCACAATATCTAGAACTCAAAACAAGCTTAGTGAAGTACCTGGCACCTTGACATTGGCATAAAAATCATCAAAAATGGTAAGTAGGTAATGGTTCTTCATATTAATTTTGAGAGCATGATAATTATAATTAGGTTTTTCCACTTCATGTTTCCTTCTTTTGTGTTGTGATAGCAAGAGAGTTGCAAGGATGGATGTTGGTTTGTATCTTGCATGCTTGATGATAGATAGATCTACAAGTCATTGGGATGATTGTTTGGTCAATGTATAATTATTTTTTTATAAAATGCAAAAAATTAATATATAAATATACTAGTGCTTGCACCCCAATGAGGTGCAATGGTTACGCTGATAGCAGGATATACTCTAGAAATATATTGAAGGGAAGGGGGAAAAAATCACAAGAACATGTAAATTGCTTTTCGTAAGACTAACTATTTATAGAAAAATTCAAATGGTGATGCGATGCAAGAAGATTTGAATATGAACAAACAAATAGTGGTAAGACTAAGGATAGTGGTAAGGGATGGTTAACCACAAGGAAAATTATTGATTACAAACAAATTATCATTATAATCATATCATGTATCATTTTTGATAATTTAAGAAACAAAACAAGGGTGTTGGTCCATAATCATATCACTTATTGTTTACCAATAAAGTTAGGATAGTATAAATAGAAAACGAAAATATCATCTAATTTGTAAACTAAGCTATTATAGGAATTTATGAAGTCACACTACGAGGTAATCAATGGGGTGAGAACATTATTATTAATAATATTGAGTACGCATCTTCATTTGATTGAGGATTTCTACTTGATTTTGAGGATGGTGCAGGGAAGCAGGGAACATTTTGTGCCCCAGGCCAACCCTCTTTCCATCAAATTCTAATTGGAGAAATCTCTTTAACATTGACAAAGATTATGGTGGTAGCCACTGGTAAGATAGATAAGCACAAACATAATTCATAAGGCTTGCTTAGAAGCAAGAGCCTACAATTTTATTCTAGATTATTCCTCATGCATGGGTTAATATTCAGATTTCTTTAAATCCATCTATGTTTGTATTATATGTATGCTTGACCAAACAGAAACTATAAAATAATCTTTTGGCAAAACCCTAGGTTTTCCAGATGTGTTGAGCTCTTCAAAATAGATTGGAACATTACCTACAAAAGGGATTCCTATCAACGCCCCAGTCAGGATGCATGTTCTATATATGCTCTCACAAGTTTTGAAATAAATATCCTCAAGCAAGTAAGAAATCTTGTTGAGAAAAATATTTTCACGTTTTTTCTGATATGGCTTTGAGATTAGCTACGAGTGCATTGAACTATTCAATTCTCTATCTGGTGAGCACCCTCCCTAAAAGCATCACACTTTTCTTAGATGTTATAATTCGATAGCAACAAGTGGACTACAAGTATCTCTTTCATTGTAGAGTGTGCATGAGTAGGGGCACCAAGTAAGAGAATGTCTTGTTGTGCACTGAATGGCAGTCCCAAATCCCAATCCAAGGAAATCTGAGATAAGAGATTTTCATAAGACAAAGAATAAATTCACAGTCAAATCTAAAAATAGAAAATTGGGATAGGAAAAATAAGCCCCAGATCATAAAATAGATAAAATATTAAAAATATCTCCAAATAAGGAATGTTTTTGTGGCTCTTGAAAATGAGGAGCTTATCCCTGAAACTTTGTATGAATCATATGAGACAAATCTTGAGGATACTAGGATGCAAAGGTGTACTAAAAATAAGATTGCATGGAGGTAATTTACACACAAAACAATGAAAAAAGAGATTATCATAGAAAATTTTGTCAAAGGCCATCAAGAGCAATAATAAAATCATCACAACTCTGAAGATTGGACTCACAGACTAAAGTAGAGATTGTTCAAGCAATGGGAGAAAATTCCAATGGAAAAAAATAGAATAAGATTTAACATTCATAACATTATATAAAAGAAAACATAGGGTGGACATGGCTCCAAATTCTTAGACTCAACTTGAAGAAACTCTGAAAAGGAATGAGATCAAAAATCCTTACTATCTTCCAACCAAGGAGAAATAGTGAGGAAACAAACCTACTTACAAATATTTGATCTCCAGAGGCACAACGCCAAAAATGGAAGAAATAACCTCCATATTATTTTTTGTCAAGGATGAATAATATTACAAGTGATATTTAGATTAAAACCACAATGAACAAGGTCATGTAGTCATAAATTACATATTATTGGTCTTTACTACAATTTCTTGTCATTTATTTTAGAAGTGTGATTTAGAGTCATTAATTACATGTCTACATTTTCTTATCATAAATTAAAGACTTGTGCTTTGGTCATGAATTTCATTCTTGGTTCTCTAGTTGTTGATTGCAAGTAGAGTAATCACAACTGTGTGGATGGCCTTAGCTTGCTTTGCAAAATCAGGATAAAAGTACAGGCATAAGTGTAGATAGCATGCGCTATGCAAAGAAAAGCTTGAATGAAGACTTAAAAATATACATGTAGAAGAAAGGTTTGCATGACTATTTTAAGACTTAAAAATATACATGTAGAAGAAAGGTTGGCATGAGTATTTTAAGTCTAGATGCTCTGGATGTATTTTTCTAGGGTTTTTCCAGTTGCTCGACATCTTTTTTAGATTTCTTCCACTGTTTTCTCAATATAATCTTGTAACTTGCTCCACCATTCTTGATAGTATATTATTCAACTTTGTCAAAACAAAGCATAGAACATAGAACACTCCTATATCTACCTTCAAAAAAAGTCATAGTAAAATTAAATCAAAGAATTCCTAATTTAAGAGAGATTTATGGGTTTTATGTTTTAATCACAAGCTTAGATGAACAAGACAACTACTATTAAAGAAGCTTGTAGGTTGTGTCCCCCAGTATTACACACATATATGAAGTTGGGTCTTATTTGCAAATATTTTGAAAAAAAATAAGAACTCTTATATTTAAGTCATTAAGTAATCAATATGAAAGTTGATTTAGTAACATGATGGTTTGATAGACACTCCAAGATAAACAACTTTGTGGTAGTGTAGTAGCATGAATTGCAAACCAAATAGTTTTAAAGAACTACCTAGCTAGAATCATCTAATCTATCTAGAATCGGTCCATGCATTTCTCCCAGCATATGGTCAAGTGGTTGTGCACTATTTGTATCAGTGCATGGCTGGAGATAGGTGACCTATACTCTAAAACCCTCAGCGAAACCTTATTTTCAAAATGCAGCTCACCAAATTAGATAAGTGAAAGGTCAATACTATCAAGGAAGAGTTTGGACCTAAGTAGGAACCAATAGTGGCAGCAAAAAATGGTGAAAATAACCAAAAAAAGTGGCAAAAAATGATGAACGGCTGAAATTCGAGCTTCGCAAAGTATAATTATTTTTTTATATAATGAAAAAAATTAATATATAAATATAATATAAAATATAATTAATATATAATATATATTTAATATAATAGTTAAATAGATTAAATTATATATAATATAATTATATTTATTATTATATTTAATAGATAATATAGATTATATTATTATTATATATTGTATTCTATAATAAAAATTACTAAATATAAATATAAAATTATTATAATTAATAATTGATATATAAAAAATTTGATAGTTTAATTGATCTTTAGAGAGATCAAGAAAAAGAAAGAGAGATAGAGGGGGAGACAATTCTATTTATAAAGGAATATATACTAACACTTGCACCTAAAGGAGGTTCAAGGATTGCATTGATAGAAAAGTATATGCATGTTAATATGTTAGAGAGTATGTGTTTGTGCATGGATGTGCTACAAATTCTAGTTGCATGTGGCTAGCCTAAACATTTAATAATAAGTGCTAAATAATGGAATGAAATAAATTTAGACAAATCTAGATTAACTCTCCCTAACATGATTCCTCTCTGACCCCATCATGGTGGACTATGGGAATAGCACTATTGCTTCTTGATTCCTTAAATGATCTATTCAAATGGATTGAAATAATTGATTATATATATGTATTATATGTACCATAACTCTTATTGAATCACTGGTAGAATTAAATGTTATCAAACTGGCTTCAAATCATAGTTAAAAAAATTAATGATTCATTAACATAATGAGTAATAAAAGTTAAAGAATGTAAATGTTATTTTTTTATAAAATTTGTGAAGGCCTTAAGACTGCACCGAGAGGCAATGCCTTCCATGCAATAGGTATTTTTGGTGCACTAGGCAACCTAGGTGGCCAAATGGTTGGCTTAGGTATGGGTCCCATGAGGGGGGCTTAAGCTCTATGGATTATGATCAAATTTGAAAGAAAAAAGAATAAAGGAGTAATAGTCATTTATTTATTCATATATTTAGTCATTTATTTAGTTATTTTTATTTGTCTAGTATTAGTCATTTATTTTTTCATTTTTATTTGTCTGATTTTAGTCATTTATTTAGTCATTTAGTTGTGATTTTATCCGATGACCAAATTAGTCATTTATTTGCCAAATTCTACTAGTGTTAGTCATGTGACTAAAATTTTTAGTCACGTAGTCATTTATTTGCCAAATTCTACTAGTGAAAGCACTTGGAAACCAAGTAAACCAGCTGCATCAACAATACTACAAACATTTCCTCAACATATCTACAACACCTGCAACACTTTCTCAATACCACAAACACTTCTTACCATGACCACATAACATGACTACACTAGAGGTTGACATCAAACCACAATATAAACAACATAGTGCAACACCAACAATCTCCAACAATCTCCATATTATTGAAAACAATGACCAACTATTGACATCAATGAAAACACCTACAACATACTTGCAACAATCTCCCCCTTTTCATTGATGGCGACACTAGCTCTAAAAAAAGTTAGTGACTAAAATTTTAAGTCACATAGTCATTTAGTCACTTATAAATGACCAAATTAGTCATTTATTTACCAAATTCTACTAGTTTTAGTCATGTGACTAAAATTTTTAGTCACGTAGTCATTTATTTGCCAAATTCTACTAGTGAAAGCACTTGGAAACTAAGTGAACCAGCTGCATCAACAATACTACAAACATTTCCTCAACATATCTATAATGCTTGCAACACTTTCTCAATACCACAAACACTTCTTACCATGACCACATAGCATGACTACACTAGAGGTTGACATCAAACCACAATATAAACAACATAGTGCAACACCAACAATCTCCAACAATCTCCATATTATTGACAACAATGACCAACTATTGACATCAATGACAACACCTACAACATACTTGCAACAATCTCCCCCTTTTCATTGATGGTGACACTAGCTCTAAAAAACCATCAACAAAAAAAGTAACTCTACATCAAACAAAACTCCCCTTATTGGGGAATCTCTTATACTTCACTTTCTCCCTTTTCCTTCATTCTTTAGACACCATTCTTTTTCCCATTCTATTATCTCCCCCTTTCTTGAGAATTTTTTTGGACATCACTCTCCCCTTTGATAGTAATGATAAAGGGATTCAAATCTCTCCCTTTGACATCACTTGCACACTTTCACTTTAGGCAACACCATCAAGCAACTCTTTCTATTTTCTCTCTTACCACTCCTTCCTCTACTACACTTACTTTGCACTACTCTTACTTTTTCTTACTCCTCCTTAGGGACATAAGATATGCTCCCCTTGACTTCATCAACTAAAAAACACACCACTACCTGCTCCCCCTAAGAGGTAGCCTTCATTAGTCCAAGACAAAAAATGTATCTTGAAATACTCTCCTAGAAAAATGCACCAATTATACATCTAGTTGAAAGGAGGAGAAATAATCCCTAACTTCTTCTAGAGATACTCAAAAGTATCTTTAGGAAGAGTCTTTATAAAAATGTCTAAAACTTGATCCTTTATAGGCACATACTCCAACTTCACCTCATTCTCTGCAACTTTCTCTCTTATAAAGTGATACTAAATAGAGATATACTTTGTCCTTGAAGGCATTACTAGGATTTTTGAAATATTGATAGAAATTTTATTATCACACAAGATATAAATAGGTTCATCATATGATACTCTGATATCCTTTAATATTTTCTTCATCCACAACACTTGTGTACAACATGATTTTTTTGCAATATATTATGCCTTTATAGTAGATAATGATACTGAATCCAGATTCTTACTCAACCAAGAAAGAAAGAACCTCCACTTTTACTTCTTTTTTCATATGTACAATCTGTCCAATTTGCATATGTATATGCACTCAAAGAGAAATTTGTATCCCTAGGATACCATAACCAAAATCCAGAGTGCCCTTCAAGTATCTAAATATCATTTTAATTACTGCAACATGTGATTCTCTGGGATCTTGAAATCTTGCAACAAAAAAAATTGCATGCATGCACACTACTGTATTTGACTCCAATTTCTAATGAACGTTTATTGGAATACCGATGAACCACTGAAATAATTTTCGTCGCTTTGTTGACTAGCTTTAAAATGTCAAAATCACAACTCAGCTTCATCAGTTGCCACCATGGAAAAGGGTCCTAGTGTTCATCAGAATATCGACGGACATTTTCTCAATATAGCGATGAACCGTAGCTAGAATAGAAGTGCCATGCCTTTCCAAAGCATCGGATCATCAACAGAAATTCATCGAACTTGCGACGAAATAGGCAAGTCCTTAAAATGAAAGTCTCGTCGAACATATTGCAAATTCATTGGACGCTTTTGGAGGTTCGTCAAAAGTTCGACGAAAGTGCGAAAAAAAAGGCAATTCATTACAATGAATTTTTATTCAAACGTATTGCAAATTCATCGGATGCTTTTGGAGGTTCATCAAAAGTTCGACAAAACAATGCAATTTAAAAAAAAAAAAACTATTCGTTCAAATGAATTACCTTCAGTGAATTTTGGGGCAATATCGCCACTAATAATAAATTACTATTTAATTTTAGGGATCCTTTAGCCTTGAATAGGGATTTTATCTATTGCCATTGATTAGATTTTTAATCGAATGGTTGTGAGTTGATTTTGCAACCTAATACACATGTGCCTTTTCAAAGGCTTATTGAGGCCCAAAATAAATTTCATGCCTCAACAAGACTTTTAAAAGGCACATGTGTATTAGGTCACGGAATCAACTCACAACCATCCGATTAAAAATCTAATCAATGGCAATAGATAAAAGCCTTATTCGAGGCTAAAGGATCCCTAAAATTAAATAGTAATATCAAAATTGAACAAGTATTTCACAAATTTTGTTTTGATATTCATTGGACAAAGGAAAAACCAAGTGTCCCACACAAGCCATGGGAATAGCTAAAGCAATGGATCATAAAGGATATTCTATGCTACTGAAGATAAAAGAGAGAGAAGAGCATGTAAGAAAGCATATAATCATCATTTCCTGATGATTGTCTTCGAGTTGCCTTTAGAGTGGTGCACCCTTCCTTACTTCCATGCTCCAAATGAACCTGCAAGTGATTTCAAAATTTTGTTAGAGCTCAAACTATGCACCTCCCTACATGATCTATCAATAAAATTGTAGAATACTTCTTATGATGCATTGAAATCAATTGAGCAAGGAAAATATGAGTGCAAGTGAATAGGGCTTTTATCTATTGCCATTGATTAACTTTTTAATCGGATGGTTGTGAGTTGATTTCGTGACCTAATAAACATGTGCCTTTTCAAAGGCTTATTGAGGCCTGAAATTTGTTTTGGACCACATGATTAAATCTAATCGTGTGGCCCAAAAAAAATTTCGTGCCTCAACAAGCCTTGTAAAAGGCACATGCATATTAGGTCATGGAATGAGCTTGCAGTCATCCAATTTAAAATCTAATCGATGGTATTGACCTTGTTTTCACTCCTCCAAACTCTTCCTCAACACTGGTATTGACCTTTCACTTCTCCAATTTGATGAGCTACAACTTGGTTTCATTAGGTTTTAGAGTATGCTAAGTATATTTAAAATTATGGAGCCATTTAGTAGGTTTTAGAGTATGTTAATTAAATTTAAAATTATGGCACCATTTAGCTAGGTTCTAATATTCTACAATATAGTTAAGTATATATTAACTATATTTTACATAATAAATAGTAAAATTCTTTGACTTATTATAATTATATATAATATTCTTTAAAAAAATTATTAAATACATATAAAATTATTATAATTAATAATTAATAATAAGTATATTTTTATATAATAAAAAATATAATTAATATAATATATATTTAATATAATAGTAATATTAGATTAAATTATATATAATATAATTATATTTATTATTATACAATAGTATACATAGGCTTTTACCATTACACTACAGATGGTTTACCATTAAATGGCTGTTGAAACTTGTTTTCCAACGACACAATAGTGGTTTTTAGGCATGAGATTTGTTTCAAGCTCAAATATCACAATATATATGTAGCCTATTAGCTAATACAAAGAGAGATATAAACTAAAAAGATAGAGAATGAGAGAAAGAGATGAACTTAGATAGATAGGGAGAGAGAGAGAGAGAGAGCATGAGAGAGAGAAATATAAGAGATACAAAGGAAAAGAGAGGGAAAATTCAATACCATCGGCCTAACAATGCTTCATCGGCGGAACCCCCATCATAGTCCTGCCGATGGCTCGATGAAAATAGCTCACAACCTAGTATCGGTGTAACAATACTCTATCGGGTTGACTCCTAAGGTGCTCTCTCGATATACCGATAGATTCAAGTTGTCAACAAAAGTAACCATGAATTATAACCATGGGCATGAATTATCAAATGCATAAAGTATATCAAGGGAACTATGGTGCATCGAGGAAACATTATCTAGCATCCCACTGATAGAATGAAGGATAGGTGTCCATCAGTGGAGAGGGTGGCTATCGGTGAATGAAACATCTTAGGTCTACAAGTTGCAATTGTGACTAGCTAAATGGAAAGAAAATTAGAAAATTGAAACCAACATTTAAGTGGAAATAATTAAAAGTAACCACACTTTTTGCATGGTTGAACCAATTTAAGTGGAAATTGTAGACATGGAAAATGTACAATTCGGTTTGACACATTGAATCCTGATCTATTAACACCATTTCATCCTAAATCATCTCTTTTGCTATTCATTTAATCGAACAATTTATATTTGATTAAATTCATCACTCTTCATCTCCTATTAATTAAATAAATCAATTTTATTTAATTATTTCTATAATTCCTCTTTTAATTAAATAAATCATTTTATTTAATTAATCCCCAAGTCTTCTCATTAAATTAAACCTTGTTTGATTTAATCTAACATTATTCTCTTTGGTTAAATAAATCAAATCATTTATTTAATAAATCATTTCCTCTCAAATTCTGACTTGAATCAATTCATGAATCTAAGTCTAAATTGTCACATCACCTAATTCTTCATTAAGCTAATCAAATCCATGATTAACTTAATCCCTCTCACTAAAATCCTCTAGAGAATGCAACTTGCACAATAAATCAATTACTTTGATTTATTAATTCTCCTATTTTCCCTCACAAAGCATCAAAAAGAGAATATTCCTCTTTTGAATTCAAAAAGGCCAAGTGGATTTGTACATCCAACAAGGCATTCATTCCTCTTACATGTCCTTGTGCATTGAGCCAAGTGGCATTTATTTCATTCCTTTTTCCCTCTCACATGTCATTTCTCAAATTTGAAATGCCACCTAATTGCATTTATTGGCACTTTGGCCAAAATATGCACAACCTTCATCCATTCACATCTTGACAAATGGCACTTGGCCATTGGATGTTGAATGATCCCACATTGCTCTATTTTACTCTCTTTTCCAGTTTAGAAATCTATAA
This sequence comes from Sequoiadendron giganteum, assembly GCA_007115665.2. Lineage (NCBI taxonomy): Eukaryota > Viridiplantae > Streptophyta > Pinopsida > Cupressales > Cupressaceae > Sequoiadendron > Sequoiadendron giganteum. The sequence continues at coordinate 352,591,104 of CM021108.1, forward strand.
ATTGGAGGCTTCTCTCCTCATTATCGATACACAATTTTGAGTAGACTTACTATACTCAAATTTAGCTTAATATCCCCATCTTCATGCAAGGTTATTCTCTTCATTTGAGAATTAATCTTACTCATACCATCATTTAGCTTGTTCAAGGATTGGGAAAGGGTTGCTTACTACACAACAATGGTGGCACCAATCCTCTATGGGATGAAGGTTTAATCGTGTTTTTTATATGCTTCTGTTTAACCTGCATTTATGCTCATTAGTTGCATATTTAGACATGATTGAATATCTCATAGGGATGTTAAATTTGTTGTTTTAAACTAAATTTCGTGCTAACAACATGAAATGGTTTGAGATGATTTCGTTTGCAGATTTTTTCAACATCCACATTCTGGCGCTAGAAGGAGGGCCAAAGTCTTGAGATTTTATTCCTTTTACAATCCCACTGATATCTCTATTTGCAGGAAATATTGCTCAAGATACTTTACTGTCGTGCTGACAGTAACCGTTGCTTTTCTTTTATATATATGTTTAACATCATCTGGTCTGAGTAAAGGAAAAAATCTTTATTTGATAAGGGAAAACTCTAATTTTGTTTATTCAAATCTTTTGGTCTAACTGTGAATTTTTCCTCCTCCCTGTGCTCTCCTTTCTCCTCATGGTTCTCTCGCACCATCGCCTTAGCTCTTTACTACACCCCTGCGCAGACATCCTTTTGTTGTTGTCGTCTAGCCATCTCCCGCACTACCGTGCCTCTCAATCCATTCACCTGCGGTACAGCAGTATCGGGCATCTTTCTCAGCCTTCATTCCCATCTTCCACCACTCTACCGTGCCCTTCATTCCATCTCCCTATGGTACTGCTCTCCGGTTCTCCTCTCACCAGATTACCATGGCCTACTCTGCCACCACCCACGGTATAGCTATCGTTGCCACTTCCTTCGTTGTTTGTCGTCTCTTTACCGCTTAGTAGCCACCTCATCTGCATCTGACCATGGCAGAGCGGTGTTAATCGCATTACCACCACCTCATCCCAACCATTCGTGGTAGAGCGGTGCTCACTGCATTACCACCGGGTAACTCTCCTCGACTGCGGTGGTGCAGTTAGCCATGCACTACTGGTATGTTTAATTGTCACCGCCATCCCGCAATTTTCCATTCGATCCTCCGCGGTACTGTGGTAAACTCACTAACCATGACTCTACCTGTCATTTGGCCACACCTCATCACTGCCCATTACCCCTCCCTTACCCACGTTAGCACGGTAACCACCTCTCCATCTGTCCTCAACCATCACCGCATCCCCGCAATCTGCCGCTCAACCGCCAGTGATCATGCGGTAACCGTTACCTGCCACCGCATTACCGTAGTTGTCCACTCGGCTGTCAAAGGTCATGCGGTAAAGCTTGTTGTAGACTGCCTTTAAGCCGCCAACCACGATACCGCAGCTTGCGGTAAAACGATAGAGGATTTAATTTCGGGAAATAAACAGTGAGGAAGAAATGTTTTTTTTTAAGGGGGTTAAGTTAAATGGCAATTTTTTTTTTATGATTAGGGCATTAATGCATGAGATATTTTTATGAAATATTTTTAGTAACTTTGTATTTTCTCTTGAAGGTTGAATATTGGAGTTAAATCAAGGCAAAAACAAGATTGGAGAAATTCATAAAAGCATTTTTTAATGCTTGTTGAGCTAGATCTTTATTTTAGTTTTAAAACGTCTCACATCTATTTTTTAGGGCTTAAAATTTACCATTTTGACTTCATCTTTTGGTTAAAATTGAACCTTAGAAATATACTAGATTTCAATTTGGACTTAAAATTGAACAAGGCAAACTTCACATTTAATCTTGGTGCTCCTAAAATGAACTCATCATTGCTTTGAAGGTTAAAATTGAACATGTGTCTTTTATGTTTTGCAAATATTTTTTTTACAAATTAATATCACTAAAATACGTATGCACTTCTCTCGCATTTTATAGCGATCTTGAGAATCAAAAGTATTTTAGTGATATTAACTTGTCAAAAAAATTGCCTCCACATTTTGATTTGGGCACTTAAAACTGAACAAACATGCGAGTGTGAGCACGACATACTGTAGAGGTTTTCCCCTTTGTTTTTCAACGAAGGTTGTGTGAACGACAGGATATGTTAGCTCGCTTTTGTTTATCTTAGAGGGCCTGCCTTGTGGGAAAAAGTACTCACCCAAGGGAACGACCCAACCGGGAACATGCTAAAGCCAAGCGACTTCCAACTGGTATATAAGTGTGGATTCTTGAGGAAAGTTCAAGAATCGCGAGGATTATTCCAACGAGATGGACAACAATGGACTCTCGCCGATGTTGGATAATCCCCCACGAACGGAATGCCCGAATTAGAACCCCTTGTTTAGAAAAAGTCCAAAACCTTGTCTATCTTGTTGGTGCAAAAGGTTATTTCCTTTGAAGCCGCCCCACGTAACATGCGGTCTTGTTGTGGAAATAGAAAGTATGCCATGGGAGATTCATGGGTACTAATGCTTGGCTAACCTGAATAAGTGAGTGTCGTGGAGGGGAGCCAGTGTGGTCAAGCATTTAGCCATTCGCACAAGATATGCGTAGCTGGATTTATCCAAGTGGGAACCCAACAAGGTATTGTCTGATCAACCTAGGAGTGTGAAAGTGCTTGGAAAAAACACATTGCTTGATCTTGAAAACATTTGAAAAATGAACATACATAGAAAACCTTGAAATTTCAAACACCTTGTGGGAAACAAATACCTATTGATGAACTTGCCCACTCTTACTTTCCCTAGGAATCACATTCCTAGAGGTTTCTAAGTGCACAAGTTCTACCATCATTTGTTTCCAATAAGGATAAACATAAGGAAACTTTTGCCCTATTTTCCTCGATTTCCACACAAAGGACCTTATGGGATGAGAAAGAGAATGGGACACTAGAGATATAGTTTGAAAACCTAAGCAAGCAAGTGTCTTGGATAAAAAGAACCTCATTTAACCAAGATAAAAAGACAAATTGGATTACACATGTGTTTTCTAACATAATTTCCTGCAAGATCAAAATCCCAAAATCAAAGTTCAAAAAGCTTAGTCTGAAAGTTTGTGAGGAGCTTTTTGAGATCCCGAGTTGTATGAGTTTTACTATCACCAGAATCCCAAACTTTTTGAATGGTTTTCTTTCCTCCCATAGGAAATATAGTGTGTTCTTCAACACCGAGGTCTTGTAAGCAGAAGTGTTATTCTAGGTCAAGTCTAGGATCAAATTTAATCACTTTCATCCATCTCTCAACCATTAAATCAGTCAAAAGTCATCTCATCAATAGCTCTTGGAAATTTTGTAAACATCTGTTATGCTAAACTTCTAGGCAAAATCAAATCACTTTGTTTGACTTAACACATCTAGTCAAACCATCATCCTATACATGATTTCTCTCTTGGATAATACAACATCCTAGGGTCTACGAGTTCATCTTGTTTGGCTTAACACACCTAGTCAAATTATCAAATCATTACCTCGTTTGACTTGACGCACTTAGTCAAACTACCATCTTGTAGGAGTTCACTCTATGGATAACACAACTTCCTAGAGCTTTACGATTACATTTATCACATTTTGTTTGACTTAGCACACCTAGTCAAACCATCAATCCAATCACGATTAATCAAAGTCCTAAAAAGTTTAGCATTTCCTTCAAAGTCTCTTTAAGAATTCCATTCATCCATATCACTCATCTTCTGTTTATCTCATCTTCATCATCGCTTTGATCCTTCAATTATCCTAGTTCTTCGCTTCTTTGAACCTAAGGTTTGGACCGATCTAAAGGATTAGAGGTTCATCTCTTACATTCTTGAAAATTGATCTTCATTTTATGGTTCAAACTCGATCTCAACACAAGAGGAACATGGAATATAAATTTGATCCATCCATCATGAGTAATCCAATTCAACCAAACTATCCAAGCCTTGCAATACCATTTGATTTTCAAAGCTTGTACAATGCATACATGGGATCATTATCTCATACAAACATCAATGGTACAACAAATATGAGCATACCCAATCCGAATTTTGGAACACCTTTCCCTTTGATAGATTTAAATCAAAGTCAAAACTTACAAATCTATCAATCAAAAAATCAAGGCATGAGTCTTCCCCCTTTACCAACCATCAATCAACCAAATCCGAGCAACACCCCCTTCATAAATCAAAACATCATACCAAATCATCCCATTTTTCCATCGAGATTGCAACAACCAATGGCAACCATTCAAGCAATCCCAACAATCAACACCATTCCCAAACCACCACCACCACCGCCGCCAAAACACAGCATGACCAATTCATTCTCCATCATGTTGCAAGCTACACAAGAAGCTTCCCGCAAAAAGGCACTCCAAGCCCAACAAGCCGCACAAGTTGCACAAGCAGCTCAAGTAGCTCGACAAGCTCAAGCTCAAGCTCAAACCCAACACCAAGCCCGACAGGGGCAAGCAGAATTTCGGGCATTATTGCAAGCAATCCATCAACAAGTAGCTCAACAACAAGCCCAACAAAAAGCATTGTTGGAAAAACAACAACAAGACCAACAACAAGCTTTGTTGGCACAACAGTAGCACGACCAACAACAAGCATTGTTGGCTCAGCAGAAAACGCAGGCCTTACTCCCACAACAAAGCTTGCAATCGATTCCCACCATAATAATTCAAAATGATGATCAAGATCCTTTGACCAATGATAATGTTGAAAATGTCTCTACATCACCTAATGAGTTAGAAGACATATCTCAAGAATTTATTACAAAGCATGATCAACATCTTTCACCAAGGTCTAGCAATGATCCTCTCGAAAACATATGTCCATCCTTTGACCTCATGAAATTTGAGAATCTTCCTATGCCTAATGAAGATATCCAAGAAAGAAATCTATTCTTTGAAATTGAACCATGTCAAGAACTTGATCCAAAGCATGTCGAAAGCAATTTCAAAATCACTCAAGATCGAGAATTTGTATCTCCAAGCTACTGCAATGATATAATGGACACTCTCCTATCTATACAATATGTTGCAAATGATGACCACATCCACATAGGACATCCTCCTCCATCTACCCATGAGATTCTTTCTTCAGATGGACACGTGGATGATCTTCATTCAAAACAAGAGTCTCATACTCTTGAAATCATTACCAATGAACAAGAGTCTCCTACTCTTAACATTTGTACACATGATCAAGATATAGAGAAATCTAGAGACATATCAGAAATGGGTCAAGAAGAAGGTTTCTACATAAGTTGTGAATCAAAAACATCATGTGAAAGAATATCAAGAATAAATCATGAGGAAGACTTTTGCAAGGACATTGAATCATCAACACCTCTTGAAGAAGAACTACAATCTGATATCTCACAAGATCAAGCTAAAGATATCAATTAGGCATTCATCCCACATATGGAGGAACCCCTCACTTATAAAGTTGGATCACTTACCTTTCTTAGAGAAAGTTATCTCATCAATAAAGACGCTCACACTTTTGAAGGTCCACGAAAGAGCATAGAGGGATTAGCAACTTGTTTCCAAGGTAAATCATATCCTTTTGCAAATAAAATGTTTCAACAGATGAATTATCAAGGCAGAGGACTAGGCCTACATGAACAGGGTATCCTAGAACCAGTGCAGATTTTTGACAATCCTAAACGTCAAGGCCTTGGTTACTCGACAATCAAGGGATCTCAACATATCAGTAATATTTCCACAAAATTGGAGGCAACTTCATCTCGAGCAAACATCAACATAGGGAGCACGAAGAATCCTTATGATGGAATCAATGCCAGTACTACAACCTGCCATGTCATAAATCTTCATCCACCCATCACCCCATCCACGAATTGGGACCAACAACAAAAGAAAGATTCGAATCAAAGAACGAAGAACGTTATCAAAGAAAAAGAAGTACTGAAGCATGAAGGACAAATTAAATACATATGGATACCAAAGAATACAAAGAAAAATTATCCCTATCAAACCCCATTAGTCAAAGAAACTATGGGGAAAAATAAAAAAGGGAAAAGTATCCATCAAGTATGTCCACAAATTCAAAAGCAGGCTTCTCAAGTGACATACAAAGTGTATCAAGCAGTTGGTCCTAATTCCACGTACAATTCTGTATCCACCCATTATTGCTCATCTGCCCAGGTTTGGATAGTCAAAGGTTCCAAACCATCAACCAATCCATATTTTACTCCTAAACACACTCCATCCACGCCTCCACGCATAATATCCAATTCTCACATTGACCATGTGTTGGCAACAACCCTTCATCATAAGGATCCAGAAGGCGCTCTATCGCGATGTGCACACAAAGATAGAGTTAACTCCGATATCAGCAAAGTAGAATAGATTTTTCAAAAGTTGCATTCAAGTGCACATATCTTAGCAAGACAACTTCTACAAGCAGGATATCAATGGCACATTATGACAGAAGCATCAACACCAGCACCACCATGTGGTCCAGCATTAGCTTAAAATCTCTCAGAAAATACAAAAAAAATTAGAAAAAGGATTGAAAACAGTAAAGAGAAACATTGTCCTCTAGTGAAAACCATTTTGGTGGCACTTTGGACAGGTACCATGATGAAAACCTGGCAAACAGGCGTCATGTGTAGAATCAAGCATCTACGTGTGCCAGTTCAGGAGAAAACATCTTATCGCATCCATAATAAAGCTGACATTCCATCCATATCATCCGTTTATCCATCAACCGTTTATCCAACCCCTTACCATTTATCTACCTTATTTTGATCTTGATGAAGGTTTAGTAAACACTTTACACTTGTTTATGGTAAACATCTTGACATGGTTCATTTTCACGGATCCCATCTTATCTAACGCTATATGAGCCTTGAAGCATTATCTGAATGAGCATTCGTCTATTCAAACACCTTATCTTGTCACAAGATAATCCTTGGCATCCTTTGCATGCTTACTGTATCTATCTATACGTCTTACCAAGAATCCACCCATGGCCATTCAAACATTGCTAGACACTGGGGGAAGATGTTTGCATCTTTCTTCGAAAATGAATCTTGATCTATATCATCCAACTCCTGTGGTGATCCGAACATTGGAAAAACGTGACATCAACTTGGCCAAGCATTTGTAAGCCAAAAATCCAAATCACTAGCCCATGGCATATTTTGACAAGATGATGTTCCTTATCATACTCTATCTTTTGTCAATCCAATAATCAATATCAGTTGCATCTAATGTGCACATCTGTGTCACATCAAATCATCAAAATAATTTTGTTCCAAATCAAGCTTCATCAATCTTGATCAATTAAATCCAATCCATCATCACCTTGTTTGACTTAACACACTTAGTCAAACTATCATCTTGTGCATGAGTTTACTCTAGGATAACACAACTTTCCTTGGGTTTACAAGTTCATTATCATCACTCTGTTTGGCTTAACACACTTAGCCAAATTATCAAATCCATAATCACCTCATTTGGCTTAACACACCTAGCCAAATTATCCTTTTTGTATGAGTTTACTCTGGGATAACACAACTTCCTGGAACTTACGAGTGCATTATCACTTTTGTTTGACTTAACACACTTAGTCAAACTATCAATTCATCAATCCGATTGATCAACATTAAGCTTGGTTTTCAGCAAAATCCCGAAACAAAGCACTGATATCATCACATATCCATATCCAAATTGTCAAAATCATGTGAAAATTCAAAAACATTCAAAAAAATCAAAAATCAAAAATCCAATAACATTCAAAAAACTCATCAAAATTTCAAAAACATCCAAATCATCAAAAATCCAAAAAACATGTCGAAATATCAGAAAATCTTCAAAAAATTCATCATTGAGTCTTGTCAGTCTTTCACCTTGTCGAACTACATCGTCTCTGAGCTTGAATATAGGCAAGGTTGATCTTTGATCATCCCCCGAGATAGTTAGAGTCAGTCCTTAGGCGTCCGTCACATTGGCAATCCATTTGCCCATTTAGTCTTAGTCAGTCTTTTAAGCAATTAAAAGGGGGGCAATCCGTTTTCCCATCCATCTCTTCATTAAGTCAAATGTGTCGTCAGTCAAACTATGTGGTCTCTACATGTATAACGTAGGCAAGGCTTATCTACGGATCAGCTCCCGAGACCCCTAGGATAGGTCTTTAGGTTAATTTATTCATCGTAAAATGTGAAAATTCCAAAAAATAGCCTCAAAATATATGAAAAACCCAAAATGGTGCATCCATTTCATCTCACTTTCACCCGTGATTTTCATCACTCATAATAAATCATCGTCGCTTTCACCCTTTGGTGAGTCAATCAGAAGCAAGTTTAGCAGGTTCTAAAGTGAATGCCTTATCGTCATAGTCTCAAGCCTAGATCAATAAGCAAGCAAGTTGGTCAACTCGGAGTATCAATAGCTTATCACCCAATCAGTCCCACCAAAACCCTGATCACTACATGTCCTAGGATGAAGCTTTCCCATGATGGACATAAGCATCAGGTACCCCTCATAGTAGTTAGCCTTGGCTAATGGTACGAAGAACATTAGCTTGTTTGTTTACTTTATCTTGGTCTTGTTTTGAATTATCTTATTTTGCACTCATTCCAAGGACCTCTCAATGATGCCTAAACAAAACAGGTTTAGAGATAAAGGAATGCGGCAACGATCATTATCTTTTTATCTATTGTGCTTGTTGGATATTCTTGTAAAATAACTTTGTCATGCATACTTTGTTTTATTTGTAGGAAGGATGTTTTAGGTATCTTGTTGACCACATAAGAAGGCTTGCCTTTTTATGTTTTGGCCCGAGATGCTTGGAATATCCGAACTGCATTCTGAATAAGGTTATGTTTGTCAAGTGTGAACAAGAGTACTCCTATCTAATTATCGAGTCAAAGTCCATCACACTAGGTGCAACGCCATCCTGGTCCTTTATACCTTGATGCATCGTACCTATGTGTGTTATCAAACATAAAGTAATTGGCCCTTTGAAAATCCCAACTCCTGGTAAGCAATGCATCATCATCATCGGTAATAATGTGAACTTTTGTGGATCCTCCTTCCATGATCTTATTCTTCTTATTCTTCTATCTTTACTAACATGTCTATCTGAAATCGGTGCACTGTATCAAAATATACACGAGGCTACCCAGGGCCGATGATTGTCTATACATCATCAGATTTGTCTACATCAAAGAAATTTCATCCTCTGATCAAGAGAACCACTCCTCTCGCATTTTATCATGATCTCAATCGAAAAATTGAACATTTCCGCTTGATCTCTCGAGGGGGCAATATATCCAGCATTATCCTTCCGCTGGGGCAACAATGGGGCATTTGAAAAATTGATAAATTTTTAACTTTTGATCATAGCAGTTTATTTCTTTGAATCAATGCAACAAGTACATTGCTTCAAAGAGGGGCAAAATGTAGACATGGAAAATGTACAATTCGGTTTGACACATTGAATCTTGATCTATTAACACCATTTCATCCTGAATCATCTCTTTTGCTAGTCATTTAATCAAACAATCTATATTTGATTAAATTCATCACTCTTCATCTCCTATTAATTAAATAAATCAATTTTATTTAATTATTTCTGTAATTCCTCTTTTAATTAAATAAATCATTTTATTTAATTAATCCCTAAGTCTTCTCATTAAATTAAACCTTGTTTGATTTAATCTAACATTATTCTCTTTGGTTAAATAAATCAAATCATTTATTTAATAAATCATTTCCTCTCAATTTCTGACTTGAATCAATTCATGAATCTAAGTCTAAATTGTCACATCACATAATTCTTCATTAAGCTAATCAAATCCATGATTAACTTAATCCCTCTCACTAAAATCCTCTAGAGAATGCAACTTGCACAATAAATCAATTACTTTGATTTATTAATTCTCCTATTTTCCCTCACAAAGCATCAAAAAGAGAATATTCCTCTTTTGAATTCAAAAATGCCAAGTGGATTTGTACATCCAACAAGGCATTCATTCCTCTTACATGTCCGTGTGCATTGTGCCAAGTGGCATTTATTTCATTCCTTTTTCCGTCTCACATGTCATTTCTCAAATTTGAAATGCCACCTAATTGCATTTATCGGCACTTTAGCCAAAATGTGCACAACCTTCAGCCATTCACATCTTGACAAATGGCACTTGGCCATTGGATGTTGAATGATCCCACATTGCTCTATTTTACTCTCTTTTCCAGTTTAGAAATCTATAGATTGGAGGCTTCTCTCCTCATTATCGATACACAATTTTGAGTAGACTTACTATACTCAAATTTAGTTCAATATCCCCATCTTCATGCAAGGTTATTCTCTTCATTTGAGAATTAATCTTACTCATACCATCATTTAGCTTGTTCAAGGATTGGGAAAGGGTTGCTTACTACACAACAATGGTGGCATCAATCCACTATGGGATGAAGGCTTAATCGTGTTTTTTATATGCTTCTGTCTAACCTGCGTTTATGCTCATTAGTTGCATATTTAGACATGATTGAATATCTCATAGGGATGTTAAATTTGTTGTTTTAAACTAACTTTCATGCTAACAACATGAAATGGTTTGAGATGATTTTGTTTGCAGATTTTTCAGCATCCACAAAAATAATTAAAATTAAATGAGGTTGATCGGACAACATACTAAGCTAGTGGAAGATGACGTATGTCATGAACTATTGGCAACAGTGAATAGTGGAGATCAAACAAAACTTTGATCGGACGTCCTTCCGGGAGCTTGGTGTGAATATTGTAGATTCCCTTCTTAATTCTCTAGAATTACACAAGTGGTGTACCCCGTGCCTTGGTGGATGTCTCACCATGAAAAGTGTTGACATGAATGATGGTGGTGCAAACATGAGGATGACAAGGTGAGTGTGAACCCCAAGTGGAGTATGAAAGCCTTATTGGCATGAGTGAACATCATCGGTAGGAAACTTAGGGATGTCCCCCCGATACAACAATGGCCTTCCTATTGGATGGACAAAGTGACATCACCAGGACCTTAAAGAAGGTTAGGGCCAAAGTGTCACTCAAAGTGGTGATGGCTATCATGTAAGATTAAATGTTTGTATGGGTTTTGGGTTGTAGTTCACTTTGGGTGGCCACCTAGATAAAAGGAGGGTTGTCGACTTGAAGTCATTTTGTGATCGTCATGATGAAAACCTATGTAATGGGTGCCTATTTTGGGTTGTATTTTGAGTTCCATTAATGGAACAATTTTGTCAGTTTTGTATTTAAATATGCTACAACCGAAGGTTTTCTTCCTGATTCTTTCCTCCCGGTATGCATTTTAAATCAAGTTTTGTAATATTTTATAGTAATTATAATAATATTATATAATGGCTATGCCATTTTTTCATATATATATATTAAACTACACACTAGAATCTAATTTTGTGGAAAATAAGAAATTTGGTAAGAAAAAGTATCTGCAGTGCGTCTTGGATACTTAACTAGTGTACTAAAAAATAGGATTGCAAACCCAAAATTATTCTCTCTGGAAATTCAATATAAAAATACAAAATATTATCCTAGATACTTATCTCTTAGATAGACAATAAAACAATATGAGCATGATTATGAATGGTTTTACCTGGTCCCTATTAGTTACCAAAATTTGCACCCAATTCTGAACTTGACAAGCTCAACAATTTTGGTAAAACATGGGATTCACTTCTATGTGGGACACCTGGAATAAAGTGAAATCTTTAGGTTCTAGGCCGGATCCTATTTGGATAATCACTTGAAAGCACTTAAAAACTTGAAAATTTGAAGGGGAAAAGGATAGGAAGAAAACTAAAATAAATAACTAACTGGATATTTGAAATTTCTAAGGTGATACACTAAAATTATGATGATATCTTGATTCAACAACACATAACAGTGAAAGTTGATAAAACTAAGCATATAAAAAACAACTTTGGCATGTGAGCAGCTGCATAAAAATGTATCATAGATAGGTAATAAACCAGTCTCAGAGCTTTGAAGTAGTAGGAAAAGATAGAATCTTCACAACTAACCAGGCTTGAACTAGATAAATTTTCACAATCTACAACCTATTTCGCTGCAAAATATTCACTTAAGACACGATTCCAAGACATGACATGCAGGATTACTAGAAATCTCAGCATGAAACATCAAATTGAAAAACATAAGCATACAAAAGTAAACTCCAAAGTAGGTCCCAAAAGCTCTTGAATTATCAAAATAACTGTAAGGATCTCTTCAAAACATCATGAGTTACAACTGCCAAAAGAACAAAAACTCTGGTACTGGAACTCCAAAAGTGTTTGTCATACCATCAGAAGAACTAATTGAAAAATGAGCTTCAAAACTCATAAGTACAACTCCCAACCTCCATGGGTCGGATCTAGGAAAATAGCCTCCAAAATGGAACACTCCACTCTCCCAAAAGAATCCATAAACATGGAAAAAGTCTCCCAAGTCATTAACCACCCTATGAATCAAAAAAACAACCCCAAAAATCACTCCAACTGACCATAAAGACATCCCAACTGCTTGGGAGAAGTCAAATCCGAACCTTGAATCTTCTTTAACATCCCTAGATACCCTCCTAATGTTTGTAAACTGCAAACAATCTCCCAATATTCTTTCAAAAGGAATTAGACTTTAACAACTCTCATAAAAGCCAGTAAGGGTATGCATCTTATCCTTGCATAATAATAGACACATGCTTTAAATGATTTATAAGGTCATCATCAAAATCATGAGCTTTACATTCATACTCTAGTGCAAGAATAGAAGGGTATTTATTGTTTACAAGGTTGAAGTGGAAAATAAGTCATAAGACTTAAAGCATATTAGTAATTCTTATATTTAAAACAAAAATAAAAATGCAATAAAGCATTGATATGCATTAACCATTAGGGTAAAACCCTAAAAGACAAAAATGTGAAAAAATGCAAGGCATTTTCACTTTGTTTTTTTGGAATCGTTTGGATGAAGCTAAGTCTGCCGCCATTGGGAAAACCCTAGCTGAGCTTTAAAGCTTGAAAACACTTCCTTTTCACCATTTTCTTTGCAGATTCTGGAGATATGAAGCATGGTAAGATTAATTTTGTCTTCAATTTTTGGAGATTCCTGTATATTTTGAAAGATTTTAATAATATTTTGACCTCTGAGGCCATGACTTCTGCATCTCTTTCTTATTTCTTACTCACCCATTCCATTCCTTTGTGTTCCTTTCTATGCATTTAGCAGCCATATATGCCTCTATATGGCATTTGGGAAGCTTGAATATGGCAGTTTTGAGAGTATTTAACACCGGCCTATAAGTGAACTCTCTGCTCATAGTCTTTTAATTGTTTTCATCAAGATCTGCTTATCGAGTTCTATTTGCAAAGAATATGAACATATTCTGAATAAAGAGTTTTGCGGTGCAAAGATATACGAGCACTTTTAATTTCCAGGGCCATGGCCATACTTTTGTTGTAGATATCTGAAGCTTTCATGTGCATTTTCCTTTTATTCTGTAGTAAAAGCTCAAAATCGAGCTATCTCCATAAAACTCCATTCTGTGTATTTCTTGTTATTTTCTGTAATCTTGAAGATTTCATGTAGAAAAGATGCTCTCAAGAACCTACTTAATTTCATAGTTCTAAACCTCCTCTATTTTACCTCTCTATTCTCTTCACATTGCATAGGTACATGCCTTCTTTTAATTGTTATGAGACTATTCTTTAGAGCTTTGTCAACATTATAAATTATTTATAGGTTATATACTTTCCTTCAACTTTACAGGACAACCTGTGTTTCAATAGCCATAGCTATCATATATGTCATAATTAATAATTCACAATTATCTCACAACCCATTAATCACCACTCAGTCACCTTCATAGATATTAGGTGTTTGACTTTTCTTTTCAGCTACTCCTTTAGTAGCCTTTGGACTATCCACAGTGTTGAATCTGCCCCCTATTATGTTTATAATGACTATAATGGACTTTGTAGACTATTCCTAATACCACTTCCCCAAACATAACTTTGCTCTTGTTCTTGGGTGACCTTCAGATACTGTTGTTTCCATCTTATTCTAAATTTTCACAATATAAAGTTTTGTTGTATCTGAAACTTAAAGGGATGATATTTTCATAAAATGGTATCTCTGGAGTTTTATTCTATACACATTTGATGTGATTAGACCACCATGAAATGAGAAAGACCTCTACCTCTGTCTTTTGCAAGCCTACTACAAATCTTTCATTTTCAAAGGGCATATATGTGTTGTTTCACGGGGCATAGGACTTTTCCACACCTAGACCCTCTGAATAACTATGTCGGTTATTCCACCTCTTGTGCATGTTGCTGAATAATTCTTGTGTTCTGCCATTTAATATTCAACAATGCATATCTTAATTCATGATTATTTCACTTTTCTTGATTTGTAACCCTTTGTTTAGTTTTATGACACTGTAAAATCTTCTATATTATGATTATGAGCTGGGCTCAACCCTCATGGGAGCCACATTTATCTCCACTCATATTTGATTTAAGTCATATCAGCACCTGTAGCTGCACATGAAACAAACACATTAGAAAAAATGACTGTCTTTTGTGTGTAAGTTGACCACATGTTTCCTAGACACCTGAGGCATTCATTGATATTTTGATGTACATGGAGATAAGTTTATATATGCATAGGTTGATAATATAAATGATCATGTATTGTTATGACCTTTCATTACTTAGAGTATAACTCTAACACATTGCTTGACTGCTGCAAGAACATGAGTGCATAAAAATATGAAGGTCAAGCAACTAGGGCAACATCGAAGTGAGACAAACACCAACTAGTCATTTAGGAAATGACTGGTCATCCCTTCTACATGCTCATTTATTCATGTATTGATTTATCTTTATTTTTATCAAAGAAAAGTCAGTCTCACGGTTTGCTGTGTGAGACAAATGTATCTTATCACATTTAATAAAGATTACTTTTTTAGAAATATGTGAATCTTTCTCTATTACATGCATGCATATGAATGTAATGGTCTGTAGTTGTAACCTTTTCAGATTTTTCATTTATACATTCGAATGTGATGAAGAAGGATAATAAAATGTACCTTATCTTCCTCAGTTTAAAACAAATTCTACCCTTTTGAACCAATGAGTGAAAAATGGGTAACATTTATGATGACCTTTGCTAGATGTTTGCCTACTAAACATGAAAATCAGGAGCCTAAACTTGTCCATTGGGCATGGAGTCATTAGGAAAAACTCAGAAACACACCTAGAGCAGTTTTGTACATGGCAATAAGTCATTTGTAACTTATTAGAGCAGGTCAGATCACTTGGAAACTTATTGAAAACAAGAAAAACTGAAGTGAAACTAGTTACTGTGCTGGAACAACAACTAAACTAAAGTGCAGCAACACTTATTGAAAAAATGAAATCTAACCTAGAGTATGTACAAAAGGAACCCATAAAACCTCAAAACAAGGCTTGAGGTGTATCCCATTGACTGGGATAGGAAGTACTTCACCTTCAATTGTGGCTAATTGAAAAGCATTGTGTTCTTTCCACTCTTTGATGATGAATGGACCCATCCACATGTTGTCAAACTTGGTATGATGGCCTGACCTGCTCTTTAGTACATCCCATTTCAGCACAAGATCTCCCACCATGAAATCCCTTGATCTGGTTTTCTTGTCAAATGTTCTTTTAGTCAGGATTTTCTAATATTCCATGTTCTTCATAGCCTTCTTTCTGGTTTCTTCCAACTCCATCAGTTGAGTATATCTTAAAGCAAGTGGATCATTCTACTCAAAAAAGACTAGTTGGCTGGCAATGTCCAAGGCGGGTAACTCAGTAGAAATAGGTAATTTTGTTTCTTTACCATACACCAGCATATAGGGTGAATTCCCAATCACCTTCTTAGGGGTAATTATGTCTACCCAAAGAGCAGTCTTCAGTTTGGCATGCCAATCCCTCTGATTGTTTTGAAGCATCCTTTTGATAATCTTAATCATATTCTTGTTAGTGGACTCCGCAAGTTTGTTGCCCTGAGGATAATAGTTGGAGCTTGTATTCAAGTAAATCCCATTCTTCAACATCCAGTCATCAACTTTCAAACCAACAAATGCCAGGGCATTGTCAAAAACTATAGAGTCTAGGACTCCAAATCTGCAAACAATATCTTCATAAAAATTCAGCACTGTTGTTTCATTAGCTTCCTTTAGAGGCAAAGCTTCTCTCCATCATGTAAAATAGTCCATTGTTGTTATAATCCATCGATGGCTTGCACTTGAGGGTGGATTGATTGCCCCTATGAAGTCAATTCCCCACTTCATAAACTATTGCTCTATCTGAATTGGTTGTAATGGAAAAGCACCAAGCTTTTCTTTGTCGGAGAACATGGCACTTCTGGAACATTTCCTGTAATATGTATGTGAATCCTTAAACAAATTAGGCCAATAATATCTTGCTCTTAGAATCTTTTATGTTGTAGTCCTTGCATCATAATGACCTCCAAAAGGTCTGTCATGGAACTCATGTAAAATTTGATCACCTTGATCCTTATCAACACACCTAAGCAGTACTCCATTATGGTCCTTCCTATACAACACATCATCAATCAAGACAAAAAGGAATGAACTAAAGTTTATAGTACCTCCTTTTAGTTTTGTTCAGATTAGGTGGACACTCCCTAGTTCTCAAAAAATGTGACATCTCCTGCAACCAGTAGTAGTTTCATTGTCTACTGTCCCAGTATTAACCAAAACTGACTCTCTTTCCTCCTCTGTTTTTGAAATGTCTTCTTTAGCCAACTGCTAGCACAAACCTTTTCCCCTCACCAACTTGGTGATGTGAACATCCACATCATACTCCATAACTCTTGTGATCCACCCAGACCGTTTTTCATTTAGATCCTTGCTGAGTAAAAATTCCTTCACACTGGGATGTGCCACTAGCAGATGAATCTTGTTATGGGACAACAGATGTCTAAATTTCTTCAGAATTTTCACAACATCCAGCACATGTTTTTCCATGAAGGTATACCTCTACTCATAGTCCTCCAAACCCTTGCTGAAAAAAGCAACGGGTTGCTCCAACACTTATGTATTTTTTTGCACCAAAATTGTAGAGATTACATTGAGGCTGCCAAAAGCATACAAGGTAAAATCCTTGCTGAAATTTAGATTAACTAATTTTGGGGCTGAAGCTAAGGCCTCCTTGATCAATTGAAAATTGTTCCTTGCCTCACGGGTCCATTTAAACTCTACATTCTTTTTTTAATATTGTTGTAAGGGGCCTTAACAAGGCCGCTATATTAGGCAGAAACCTTCTAACAAAATTGATACGACCAATGAAACTCTGAAGTCCTTTCTTATGCTGGGGTAAAGGCAGCTCCAAGATTTCTGCAACTCTCTTAGAATCCATAGTGATTCCTTCCTTAGATACTACATACCCAAGAAGCTTGCCTTCATGAACAAAAAAACCACATTTCTTGGGATTCAGTGATATACCAAACTCCTGACAACGTTCAAAAATCTGCCTCAAATGGTCAATGTGATCTGCTACCTTCTTGGAGTAGACAGTGATGTCTTTAAGGTAAACTAAAACAAACTTGTACATTAAGTTATTAAAAGCCATGTCCATAGCCTTTTGGAAGGTTGCTCCAACATTAGACAAACCAAATGGAATTCTCTTGTATGTCGTTGTGCCCCACTTCATGGTGAATGTAGTCTTAAATTGATCCTCTTCTCTTACCAAGATCTGGTTATAACCAGAATATCCATCCAATAAATAAAAATGTTTAGCACCTAACACACATTGAAGAATCTTCTCCATAGATGAAAGAGGGTGCTTGTCCTTCAAAGAAGCTTTATTCAAATCCCTGAAATCTACACACAATCTGAGCTCTCCATTTTTCTTCCCCACAGGGACTAGATATGCAACCCTACTGGTATGCTTGATAGGAAAGATAATCCCACTTTCTATAAGTGTGAAAATTCCTTCTGCATTAATGGCTCCAATTTGGGATTAACTGGCCTTTGTTTCTACCTTGCAGGCTTGGCTACTGGAACCAAATCTATTGTATGTTGTGCAAGGTGTGGATTGAATCCCTTCAAATCTCCATACTCCTAGGAAAATATGTCAATAAAATCTTGGAATAAATGTAGAAAGGACTTCTTTTCAGCAACAGAGTTTATTTTTCCTATCTTGAGGCTTTTCTTGGGGGCAATTTCTAAGTCCTCATAGTGATCCTGTTGAACTAGCAAATTATCCTTGTTACTTTTTGCCTGATCATCTGAATTGAAAATACTTTCTAAGGTGACCAATCCCTTAGGCAAATTTTTGTTTTTCAACTGCAGCACTTGGTCTCCATACTGTTGTTTGGTTTTTTCCTGGTTTGATGTTGCAAACACATCCTCTTCAAGCAGAAATTGCAAAAATTTGTTCATCACTCTCAAAGACCTACCAGTTAACATTGTTATCAGGCACTGAAGGTTTGATTATAACTTTGATGTGCTACTGATCACATCCTTTCTTTATGCTATTTGGAATATCAAACTGAGCACCCACAACTACTAACCTGTCAACATGTTGATTCTTACTTCTTGGAATGGCAATAATATTGAAAGCTTCAAATTCCTCGAGAAGGTCCCAAACCCTATGCTTGTACAATTTAAGAACTTCATTTTTAACAACATTCAGGCCTCTAACCTAATTTACTATCAACTCACTATCTCCATGCACCTTTAGACACTTGATTCCATGTTTCCTCGCCTATTCTAGCCCTTGAATGAGACCCTCATACTCTATTGTATTATTTGTGCATGAAAACCAAAATCTAAAGGGTGCATAATATCTTTCTGCTCTTGGGGAAACCAACATTACACCCCCACCAGCACCATGCATGCTCCTTGAGCCATCAAAAAACATTTCCCAAACTTTGCTTTGTCGATCGCAATTATTCTCTGACCCCTTAACCAAGTTAGGCATCACTAAATCAGCTTCTTGAAATATGTAGTTACCCATACCCGCATCCAACACCGAGTCACTCTCAACATTAGGAGTATGGCCTACTACCCACTCGTCTAAAAGTATATCAGGGATATCATTAACAGCAGTATGGGGATCAGGGACAGCAGCATGCTCATCTTGTTCAAAAATCACACAATTGGCATTTATTACACTAGGTATATAGGGTTCTATATTGTCTTTTTCAAGCAACTCAGACTTAATGGTTACTTTGGTTTCATACCTAGTACAAAACAACATGTGAGACCAGTCAGATGAAAAGTATCCTCCTATTTTGGCTGTGAACTCTCTTGACAAACATAACCCGAAATACGTAGGCAAATCTGCTACATAAATGTCTTGGGGAATCAAAAAATTAGGGCAAGCATGCAGAGTTAAGCTAGCATCTTTGATAAGTCCCACTGTATTAACAGATGAGCCATCCAGCTGGACAACTCCTTTCTCTAAAGGCTCATACTTTAATCCTAACTGATTAGCTACTCGCTTGGGCATCATAGAACAGGTAGCACCACTATCTACCATACAATTATGCACTAAATTGTTCCCAATAATCAATGAAACATACAATGGAGGAGGTCTCACGTTCTTACCTTGGGTTATAGATTTTACTTTGCCACTGGGATTAGCATCCTTTCCTGGATTATCATTAGTCATCATGACTTTTGAGGAATCAGCAACAACTTATTTAGGATTTGCATCTTTAGACAATGCCTTTTTAAGCAAATCAACCTGTCCAAGAATATTTAAGGAATCCCACATGGTCATATTCATGTTCATCTTCTTCATACTTTCCACAATGTTGTAAGGCACAACTGAAAGTACCCTCTGGTGTACTTTAGCAACAACTAGTTCCACGTTCTTGTGAGGCTACCCACTGACTGGTAAGATAGTCTTATTTTTCCTTGGTATATTTGGAATAGGTGTGGATGATGTTTCTGTAGTTGCAAGATCTTTATTTTTATCAACTGATTGCTCCATATCTAGAGCTCTTTTCCTGACTCGTGTATTGGTTGCAATTGCTAAATCACCATTCATGCCACAAAACTCTTCACCTTTCCAATTTAGAAACACAATCTCATTAGAATGTATATCTGGTTGTTGTTTAGGTATGCCAATAGGTATATTTGGCTAAGAACTAATAGCATTATGAAACATAAGCACCTAATTAATTACCCCATTTGAACATGAAGCCTGATTATGTGCCTGATTACATGGGTAACACCATTCATATTCAGCTACAAATTTATTCTGAGCTGGAACTATATCCTTAACTGGATTGGTAGCATTACGAGGAGTTGGATTATATGGTACGAATGGTCTCTGGTTGACATTTTTCCTCTAATAACCACCTTGATAGGGTTGCTTATTTTGTAGATATTGATATCCTTGGCTTTGATAAGGTTGATTTACACTTTGACCTTGTTGTTGGTTTTGTTGTTGAAAAGTTGGCCTTAACCCTAGGTATTGTTTCTTCATGCTAATCAACTCATTTCCCATAGTCTGCAAAATAGTTTCAATCTTTTTTTGACCATACTTAATCTCTTGCAACTCACTTGACAGCCCTGCAGCTAATGCTCCATGACCTACAGCAGTGGGTAATGCTGAAATAGCAGGTAAAGGGGCTAGGGGTGACATTTGTAATGGCATATTTGACTGTATATCAGGGAAGTAGGCCATAGGTGGACTAGGTGCTATCTTGCCTACTTGAATAAGGCTATTTCCTGCTCTAATGGCTATACTATAAGCTTGAGGTAAAGAAGTACCCCCATGGACTATATCATGACTGAAATATCACTATTTAAGTTGTTCAAATAGTACAAGAAAGAATAATCAACAGAAGGCCTTACCATAGCAGGTATCCTGTTCCAGGTCTTTTGAAAATGGATATTGAAATTTGTCATTTGCTCCTGTGGGGCTCTTTTAATGGTTGTTAATGACTTTACCAAAGATAGGTGATCATATTTTTCCTCAAAAAATCTAGTAAATTGGTCACCAAGCTCATCCCATGTTGAAATAGAGGCCACTAGAAAGCTTCTGAACCATTCCAATGCTTTCTTCTTGAAAGATGCAGCCAATAATCTCACAGCTACATTTTCTTGTGTTACATGATGCACATTGCACAATACTGCCACGTCTCTAATATGTTCAAAAGGTGTTATTTGCCCCTCTCTAGTGAACTCTGGCAGTCCCTTTAACGTTGCCAATGGAATGTTGTTATGTTATGCTAAATCAAGGGGACTGCCCTGGTCAAATGGTACAAAAGCAAAGGCTCTTGGTACTACCATTGAGCTGAAATAAGTTGATATGCTTGTAGAAGCAGCGCTTAAACTTGCTGCAACAGAATTGCTACTTGTTGAAAAATTCAAAGTCCCAAAAGAAGAGGTAGAAGGATTTGTTCTAACGGTAGGTGATGTTGAATGCCTAACAAGAGGGTCTCTCCTTCTTCTTTCATATGAAAAAATACCCTATCACCAACACCAGGTGGTGTTGACTGAACTCTAGGGGAAGGAACAGTCCTTCTGAGTGCTCTCCCTCTTCTTCCTAGAGGAGCTAAATGTAGAAACGCCACAGATTTTGAACTTTTGGTTTCTATTCTTCTCATATAAACAAATGCATTGATCTTTTTCTCCACACAGAGTCTCCAAATATGCAAATAAACAACCTCTAAAAGGATATTAGCTCATTGTCAGTACATCAAAACAACAAGACTTAATAAAAATCAATTTTGACTCTATCCCACCAGGCGTGGCAAAACTGTTAGTTACCAAAATTTGCACCCGATTCTGAACTTGACAAGCTCAACAATTTTGGTAAAACATGGGATTCACTTCTATGTGGGACACTTGAAATGAAGTGAAACCTCTGGGTTCTAGGTCGGCTCCTATTTGGATAATCACCTGAAAGCACTTAAAACTTGAAAATTTGAAGGGGAAAAGGATAGGAAGAAAACTAAAATAAATAAATAATTGGATATTTGAAATTTCTAAGGTGATACACTAAAATTATGATGATATCTTGATTCAACAACACATAACAGTGAAAGCTGATAAAACTAAGCATATAAAACACAACTCTGGCATGTGAGAAGTTGCATAAAAATGTTTCATAGATAGGTAATAAACCAGTCTCAAAGCTTTCAATTACCAGGAAAAGATAGAATCTTCACAACTAACCAGGCTTGAACTAGATAAATTTTCACAATCTACAACCTATTCAGCTGCAGAATATTCACTTAAGACATGATTCCAAGACATGACAGGTAGGATTACTAGAAATCTCAGCATGAAACATCAAATTAAAAAACAAAAGAATACAAAAGTAAACTCCAAAGTAGGTCCCAAAATCTCTTGAATTATCAAAATAACCGTAAGGATCTCATCAAAACATCATGAATTACAACCTCCAAAAGAACAAAAACTCTGGTACTAGAACTCCAAAAGTGTCTATCAAACCATCAAAAGAACTAACTGGAAAGTGAGCTTCAAAACTCATAAGTACAACTCCCAACCTCCATGGGCCGGATCCAGGAAAATAGCCTACAAAATATAACACTCCACTCTCCCAAAAGAAGCCCATAAACATGGAAAAAGTCTCCCAAGTCATTAACCACCCTATGACTCAACAAAACAACCCCAAAAGTCACTCCAACTGACCATAAAGACATCCCAATTGCTTGGGAGAAGTCAAATCCATACCCTGAATCTTCTCTAACATCCCTAGATACCCTCCTAATGTTTGTAAACTGCAAACAATCTCTCAATATTCTTTCAAAAGGCATTAGACTTTAACAACTCTCATAAGAGCATGTAAGGGTACGCATCTTATCCTTGCATAATAATAGACACATGATTTAAATGATTTATAAGGTCATTGTCAAAATCATGAGCTTTACATTCATACTCTAGTGCAAGAATAGAAGGGTATTTATTGTTTACAAGGTTGAAGTGGAAAATAAGTCATAAGACTTAAGGCATATTAGTAATTCTTATATTTAAAACAAAAATAAAAATGCAATAAAGCATCTATATGAATTAACCATTAGGGTAAAACCCTAAAAGACAAAAATGTGAAAAAATGAAAGGCATTTTCACTTTTTTTTTCTGGAATCATTTGGATGAAGCTAAGTCCGCCGCCATTAGGAAAACCCTAGCTAAGCTTTAAAGCTTGAAAACTCTGCCTTTTCGCCATTTTCTTTGCAGATTCTGGAGATATGAAGCATGGTAAGTTTAATTATGTCTTTTATTTTGGGAGATTCATTTATATTTTGAAAGCTTTTATAAATATTTTGACCTCTGAGGCTGCGACTTCTGCATCTCTTTCTTATTTCTTACTCACCCATCCCATTCCATTCCTCTTTGTTCCTTTATGTGCATTCAATGGCCATATATGCCTCTGTATGGCATTTGGGAAGCTTGAATATGGCAGTTTTGAGAGTATTTCAAACACCGGCCTATGAGTGAACTCTCTTCTCATAGTCTTTTAATTGCTTTCATCAAGATCTACTTATCGAGTTATGTTTGCAAAGAATATGAACATATTCTGAATAAAGAGTTTTCTTGTGCAAATATATACGAGCACTTTTAATTTCCAGGGCCACGACCATACTTTTGTTGCAAATATCTGAAGCTTTCATGTGCATTTTCATTTTATTCTGCAGTAAAAGCTCAAAATCGAGCTATCTCCATAAAAATCCATTTTTTGTATTTCTTGTTATTTTCTGTAATCTTGAAGATTTCATGTAGAAAAGATGCTTTCAAGAACCTACTTAATGTCATATTTCTAAACCTCCTCTATTTTACCACTCTATTCTCTTTACACTGTGTAGGTACATGCCTTCTTTTAATTGTTATGAGACTATTCTTTAGAGCTCTGTCAACATCATAAATAATTTATAGGTTATATACTTGCCTTCAACTTTATAGGCCTGTTGGCATTTTTTACTGCAACCCACATGGATTTCCTAGAAGCTTCTGTGAACTTGCCACATTCAATAATAAAAGTCCAGGAAAAGTATGGCCAACTTAATGAGAATAGCAATAAGACTAATTCTCCTACACTTCAGACTCTGTAAAATCCAAGAGGGTATTCCCTAACATGTGCTCTTAACATATAGCATTTAAATAATTCATTTGCATAGAGGTAAGCAACAGATAGATCCCCAATAAATGTTAAAGGATGAAAATCCTTCAAGAAATTGGCTATTCCTTAAAAAGTTTCATGTCCAGTTAACACAAAATCACAAACTCCACATAAAGTGAATTGATAGGACATGTTTGAGTAAATATCCTAATGCCATAACACAAAACATGTGAGAAGAAAATGTAATCATAATTCCAGTGCCATATCCAAATGCACGGAGTCAAAAGAGACAACTGAACTACAAGGTAAATTTCATTTTAAACACTTATGATCTATTATGAATTGCATTACAACCCATATATTTGTACTTGAGTTTATTAATCCTTTATGAATCCTATTTTTTATATTGCATGAACTTACTAGTTAACTAAAGCATTTAATTGATCCTTTGAAATAGAGCTATAATTAAACATAGTTCATAGTAAAGAACAAATGAAAATCAATGAAAATCATCTTTGATCGATATTTCATTAATGATCCATGTAACATAACACAATAGGAGAGAAAATAAACTCAAAATATTCATGAGTTTGATACAAACATGCTCAAAAACCCCATGATTAACTAAGTTCTCCAATCTGACTCAAAACTTTAAAAAACTAGACTTACAATTCATACTCTTTTTATCACTAGACTCTTATTTCTCCTATTTTGGATATTTCAACAACCCTCTCTTTGGGCCCAGAATAAACTTTTATAAAACAAGGGATCCAACAAGCTTCAGGTCAGAGAGTACACATGTCCATTTTTCATTGGACCTCTAACTCCTGATTCAGTTGCAATTCTATTATGCGAGTGGAGAGCATCAGACAAAGATCATCATTAGTTGATAAGGAGGAAAGAAAACATCTCTCCAAAGGCCGCTCCCCATACATTAGAGGCATGCTTAGCCATTATAGTATTAACTCCACCTCAGCACCTTGTACTTGGAGTAAAAGAAGAATGCAATTTTAGAATATAATATCTAAGGCCAAACCTGTATTATACATGACCAAGTTGCAATTTCTCGACTATAACACTCATAATTCCAGTTCATCAATGAACACCTTTTTCCATAATTTAAATTCCTCCTCGGAAGGCCACTGGAAAGCCACAACCTGATCAACCTTGTTTCAATAGGGAGCATACTTTATCATTATCGATGTGGCCTTTTTATCAAAGTTCTCTAAGAAACTTATAATAAAAGACAACTTTTCAAATGTATTCTCTAGCATGCGGATGTCAGCATTTTTGCATACCTCATGGGTTTGGGACATCATTATATTGTTCATTTGCTCCTTCCAAACTTGCAGGGGTTTAATTTCATCCTGACTATGTAAAATATGAGGCAATGGGATCAGGTCCTTTCCATCATACACATCTTTCAACAATTTAATCTTGGATTCCATTGGGGCGG
The DNA here is from genome assembly GCA_007115665.2 of Sequoiadendron giganteum. Taxonomy (NCBI): domain Eukaryota; kingdom Viridiplantae; phylum Streptophyta; class Pinopsida; order Cupressales; family Cupressaceae; genus Sequoiadendron; species Sequoiadendron giganteum. The sequence goes on from CM021108.1 coordinate 352,616,686, forward strand.
CAAATCCCTAAAACTTCTGCTCAACAATTCCCTTGACCAATTGATATGTTGCTATAATAGTAGGATATTTATAACCATGCTATTTTTCCCCTAATGCCATGAATTTCAACTTCTCCATTCTAGGGCTCCATTTGTTTAGCAATGGGATAGCGAATTCTTTATCCCTTGGAAACATTTTTAATGCTTACAACATTAGGAGATAATTTGCATGAGCACTGTTTAGCTTACTCTGGACCCTTCTGTTTAAATGCTTTAAAACAGTGTCCACTATCACTGCATTGCTTCTCCCTGCTGCATCTCGGATTTTCTTCACCATCTCCTTTATTCTTCAACCTAATGAATCATTTTCTCACTAGAAAGTCCCCCTCTAGGGCTAGTAGCCCTCTCAATAGTGATAGGAACTTGTCCCATATTATATGGAACAATAGCCAAAGATTGTGCTTGTGCAGGAGGTCGAGACTGCTCTACTGGTGGGTTGAGAATAGTGTGGCTAGAACTGGCTTGCTTTTGAGACCTCATGGTATCCATTTGTTGCCTCAATAAAGCCAATTCAGTTTCTAACGCTGCTACCTTTTGTTGACTCTTATTATATTCAATAATAATGTCATTATATTGGTCTCTCAGAGTCTCCCGGTCCTTTGTTAAATCTTCAACAATTTCTCTGGTGAATTTGGGAACATTCACGGCCATATCAACAGCTTCTAATGTTGGGGTGTTAGCAACTCTCTACACAATCAAGTGACCACTGAAGTCAGACGATTCTACAACAATTGACTTTTTAGAGCCAGTGGATAGGGACCAAATTGCTAATCTATCCCATTCCTCACTAAAAGTTGATCCCTTCAGTGCCAATGTAGCCTCCTCTTTAGTAGCAAGAAGTGGCTTATTAGCCCTTCTTATTGTGTCAAACACCACAACATCAACGATATCCCATTCAGGGAGTAGCAATACTCCACTTTTCTGAACCAATGCCCGGCCCTGCTCTAGTGTTATTTCTTTGAATTTGTCTCTCATCTGTTCCCTGACCTTAGCTTGAATTACCTTCTCTGGGAGCTCTGGATGCAGACTTCTCTCATGTTCCACCTTCTCAACATATAATGCAGTATGTGCTCTCCACGCAAAATATTTAAAAGCACCGATTTGAATAAAAGAGTCATCCATCATAAACTCTCTGCAGGCTTCTATTCTCAAGTCATCATTGCTTTTTATTCCTTTGATTTCATCTTTTCCAAGCCTCAAAGAAACTACACTTGAACCTATTGCAGTTTCAACTAGGTCCAATGGCATCTCACGATGCATTTCATCCGAAGTCACAATAATGTCATCATCCTCATCACCATCACAATCAACAATATTTACGCTTTCAACCTTCTACCCCTTTGGTGATGGTGGGCAAGCCTGTTCTAAAGAACTTGGAGGAGAATCCAAATCAACAACATTTGGTACTGATTGCCTTGAAGAATATGGTGCAATATTTTTAGCAACATTCTCAGCCCTACTTCCCTTTCTTCTAGAAAAAACCCTTATCTTCTTTTGGGGCTGGTAAGTAGGCCTCTCCTCTAACTTTACTTCAGGGTACTCCTCAATGGCTTGTGATTTTCCCCTTTCTTCCACAACCCTTTCATCTCTTCTCTCAAAACCCCAACCAAGCTCTCAAAATTATCAATAGCATACATTACCCTGTTAAACTCATCTTTAGCATTAGGTATGGGATTGAAACCATGTATTTTCTCCTGCTTACTTTTTACCATTTTAGAGTAGGCAATGTATAATGCCTTTCTCTCATCTTTTAATTCCAAATCAAAAATATTCCTGATGATGTCCTTAGGAAAGTAGAAGTTGTGGACAAAATCTCATGTCCGATGTTTTTCCTTCATTTGAGAGATGAAAACCTCAGGATCATGATTCCTAGGGTGCACATTCCTTAGCCTATAAGGCCCAAGTAATGTGTGCAAATCCTTCCATCCTCCTTTTTCCATAACAAAATCGGCAAATCTTGTATATTCATGGAAGAAAGAACCTTTCTTTTGTTCAACTGGAAAGTGTAGTTCCTGAGCGCCCCCTAACTGCCTCATGATTTCCAAAAATCCAATTCTAAGGGGCACCTCCCTTGGTAGAACCTTTGGATTTAAATTAGTGCCAAAAACCATAAAAACTATGGTATTATGATAGGGGATTATGTCTCCCCAATTGTGCATTATGGTCAATTCAGGCCTTCTCTGAATCAGCCTCAAGAAGTCATGAAATTATATTGGGATCCTTGGGGGTTCATGAACTAGAGCCATCCTTAATTTAGATCCAAAGAAATTATGGAAAGTTACATAATCAAACTTATGATCATGCATGTCAAGAATCCTAGTCCTATATTGGACAGGAATTTCAATGTTTCCTTCCCTCTTCTTTAATTCCATATCTTTTTCGAATGCAACCTAACCCCTATATAGAAATGTGTGGATTAACAAGGAATACCATCTAAATCCAACCCAATTCTTCCCCTCCTTTAGGGCTACCAGACCCGTGTGCATCTTCTCTTCCAAATAAGTGGCAAAATCATATATTACATTAAAACTTGAGTGCTGGAGATTTATTGCCATATACATAATATCAGTAGGAAAGGTTTTCTTTAAGCTAACTCCCAGAACTTGACATAAAGCACAAACATTATTCTTGAAATAACTAGAGAAATAGTCCACAGGAAAAGGTTCGGGCTCATTCCTGCCAATTACTACCTTCTTCTAATTTTTTTCCTTTTCCTCAAATAGCCAAATGAGGTATCAAAAAGGATGTTTTGAACAAACCCCTTGTATTTCTATACTCCTGTCTGAAAACCTCGAAGTCGACAAGAACCATATCCTGACTCCATTCGTATAATTTGAAAATCTCTGCAATTTCTTCTTTGGTTATCTTAATCATCTACACACCAACATGTGTTCTGACAATTTGGGCCATAGGGTCATATCTAGCAGCAATGTCCTTTAAAAGATCTACATACATATAAACATTAGGCACCACCAATTTACCTAGGTCTAACCTCTAGGGGTTACATAAAGGAACCGACAAATTCCTATTCCCAACCAATTGGAGAACAACTGCCACCCGGTGTATGGTAACTCGACATCTTGAATCGCACATTGCTTGTCTGTCAATCCTTCCAAGAGTTGAGATAGAAAAAATCCTTTCCTTCCTGCTTCTTGGTAATAGAGGGTTGTAACAAATCAATAATATCTTGGTATAAAGACCTAGTAGTGGTATCAGAACCAGAACTTCAGGCCTTGGGTGCCATTTATACTAGACAAATGATAATTCGAGCTAGGGTTTTTCTTATTTTTAGATAGCAAACAATTACAATTTTCTCCTTTAGCCTTAGACAGCAAAATACCTCATGATTCTAGAGTCTTCAGCAATTAACTAGATGAGCTCTAAAAGTGAATCTATTCAAACAATTCTTAAAGAACAAAACAAGAAACAATCACGAATTGCCCAGCAAGCAACCATAAAATCTTTTGAATTTACAAGAAATGGCATATATGTTAGTTATGGTTTCACTTGCAAAACATCCAAGGCAGCGAAATTGACAAATCATAACCATAGCTTGCTTCACTCGATACCAAGCAATTCTTCCTCAATGTAGAGATACAACACAAAAATAGTAATTCACAAATTTTAGAATTTAATTATGCAAGAAAAGTCAAACTCAGCCATTACTATTCACTCATGCGAGATAAAACAACTATAGTACAATACCAATTTAATTTTAAATATGAGTCATATTTCAAACACAATGTTAGCTAGGAGAACGGCTCAGATTTAGTCAAAATAGTTTGAAAATGCCACGTTCTCCCTCCAGTCACCAAATGGATAGGATATTCACCTACCGGGCACCACATCAGCACAAAACGGGCCCCACCTTTGTTATCAATGCACAACATCAGATTCCATGCATCACCAAATCACACACCTTTCAAGATTATTGAAACAGTAGTTTTAATTGCGTGAGGTCAGCGAGGAACGACCACGATGCGTCGGTATGGAAACAGTTGTCGGCATCAGCCTCCATCATCAGTCAGCAAGCAAAACTAGTCCCCACCATCAAATGTGATAGATAGCAGCATCTTGCATGCCTCGCACCATATTTGTGACGTTAGCAAAAACCTTGCGAGGTCTACGAGCAACGGTTAAGATTAAAATCACTTCATCTGACGGTCGCACAATCTACACATGTGAAAAGGTTATTCATAAAGAAAGGGACCAACTAGGTGGATGGCGAAATGAACCTCAAGGTCAAAAATATTATTTAGAGGTTTAATCCAAAATAATTCAATAGCCCGACACTATGCAAATATAATGCAGCCGTAATGCAAAAGACCGAAAAAATGGGTAAACAGGGCCGGTAAAGCTATGACCAAAAAGGGATAAAAGACCACTTAAGTGACCGACCACCATCAATAACAAGTCAATGCCAGAAAAGAAAACCCATGACCCAACCACTCAGAGTTGAGGACAAAACATACCTATAAGGGGAAAAAAATTAAAAGCTTCACCAGTGGCTCTAACTAGGGATGTATACCCCTTGTGGGCATAGCAAGATTCTAGAATCTTTGGTTTCACAGACCAAATATAGAGAGAACCAAAAACCAAGGACCTATCTGGACAAGACAAGGAGACAAAAAGCAAAAAATAGAAAGAAACGCACCTATATACACTACTTATAGAACTGTACAATGTACATGGAAAAAGAGCTACTTCAAGAGAAGTAGTATTTCAAGAACTATCCATGTACTGGCAGTTCCAAAACTTCACCTGCAAGTGACTGTAAAAAATATGAGTCTTCTCCATGTGTATCCATAATTATATATGGCTCTAACCAAAGGGGATCAAATTTTCCATGCTTGCCCTTATCTTCTGATCTTGCATTCTAGAGCAACACCTTTGCTCTAATATCAAATTTTCTCTCAACTTCCCTTTTTTCATAAAGATGTTTTACCTAAAGTTGTAATTTTTTATTTCTCTTATGAGCTTCTCTTCTAGTTTCATCCAATTGACTTAATTCATCCATTCTATGTTGCATCTCATCAGATATATTATCATCATATTCTTGGACAAATTCATACATCTTTATCAGGTTGTTTTGTGGGATACGTGCTTCCATCCCATAGACTAGGTTAAAAGGTGATAACGAATTGTCTTCTTGATAGTTGTTCTATCAGCCCATAGTGTCAATTTTAATTTTGAATCCCAAGCCCTTTTGTTCTTCTCAATCATACATTTGATGATCTTCATCAAACTCTTATTACTGGACTCTGCCTATCCATTCCCTTGGGGATGATAAGGGGACGAATATGAAATATTTATACCATATTGATCACAAAAATTAACAAACTCTTCAGATCTGAAACACATAGCATTGTCTGAAATAATTCTTTTAGGTACCCCAAAATGGCTCAAAATTATTTCAGTCAAAAAATCAACAAGAACTTTACTTGTGGCCCTTCTGGCTGAGATCGCTTCAATCCATTTAGTAAAGTAATCAGTTTCCACCAATATCCATGCATTTCCTCTACTGGATTTTTTAGATATCTCCCTTATGAAGTCAATACCCTATTGCTTGAAAGGAGCTGAAACAGACACTGATCTCAATGGTAAATTATGAGAAAACTTTAACTTTCCAGCAAACCTCTGATAGGTATCACACTTTTTAACATATCTATGGGTATCCTTGAACACAGTAGGCCACCAATATCCTGCTCTTATAATTTTATGAGCCGTTGTCTTAGCCATGTAATGGCCTCCAAAAGCTCCTTTATGCATTTCTATCAGTAAATCTTCAGCTTGGTCTCCATCCACACATTTGAGTATAATACCTTCAGAGTTCCTCCACCAAAGCTCACCCTCAATAATGACATATCTAATTGCTTGTAGTTTGAGAGTTCTTTTCTTAGTAAGGGGCATACCTTCAAGAAATTTCATCATCTATAATTACTCAACAATCCTCCTGTCCCAACCACAAGTTTGCATATCACAAATAGGTGCAATGTTTTGTTGCTCTATATGATTTATTTGATTTACCTCCAGATTTGCCTCAACCATTAATTTAGCTAGACCTTGACCTCTTACAAGCTTGGTAATTTGTATTTCAATGTTAAACTCTTGGATTCTATTTATCCATCTGCATCTTCTTCCTATAGTCTCTTGCTGGGTGAAAATATCTTTAACTATTGTCGTTGGTACATATGCCACAATAGTTGCTCCCATTAGATAAGGTTTGAAATTCTTAACTTCCTTTACCAGGGCATATGACTGCTTTTCAGATATGTCATATTTCAATTCTACAGTCTACAATGATATACTGAAGAATGCAATTGGTTGCTCAAATCCATCATTGTTTTTCTACAACAACACACCAGCTATAGTGTGAAAAGAGGAAAAAGTAAACAACTGGAATGGTTTTGAATAATCAGGCAACTTGAGGATAGGGGCCTGCTTAATTGCATCTTTGATAGCCTGGAAAGCCTTGGATGGTTCTCCTATCCATATTATATTTTCTCCCTTCTTGAGCATCTTTGATATTGGGCGGACAATCTCAGCAAAATTTGTGACAAATCTTCTTAGAAAATTTATCTATCCAAAGAAAGATTGGATACCTTTTACATTTCTTGGCTGTGTAATTCCATCAATAGCAGTAACCTTTTCTAGATCAATCCGCACCCCATCTTTTGAAACCAGATGTCCCAAAAAAAATCCTTCTTTTACCCCAAAGGCACACTTCCTAGGATTTAAAGATATCCCATATTCCAGAGCTCTGATAAAAAATTTCTCTAAGTGAGTAAAATGATCTTCCTCACTTTTTCTATGGGCAATAAGATCATCTTTGTAAATGGGAAGGAACAAATCAATGAAATTAGCAAAGGCTAGATCCATAGCCCTCTGAAAAGTTGCTCCAGCATTTATTGATCCAAATGGAATTCTTACATACACATATGTTCCCCATGGTGTGGTGAAAGTCGTCTTGAATTGCTCAGACTCTTTAACTATTACTTGGTTGTACCTGGCAAATCCATCCATCATAGATAATAATTCACATCCTGTAACCTTTTGTAACATAGCCTCCATATTAGGCAATGGGTAATTATCTTTTAAAGAAGCAACATTCAAGTTTCTAAAATCAACACATAACCTGATATCTCCATTTTTCTTTCTAACAGGTACCAAGTTAGAGACCCAAGATGAGTGTCTAATTGGTTTGATGATTCCTGCCTCCCTTAGCTTAGTAAGTTCTTCTCGCATTTTGGGTTGTAGGGTAGGGTTAATCGGTCTCTGTTTTTGCCTGAAAGGATTCATATCAGGTTTCAATGGGATCTCATGTTGGAATAAGTCCTCCCTATATGCTTTGAGGTCTTCATAGGACCAAGAAAAAACATGTCTATATTTCCTAAGCAGGGTAATCCGCATTTTTCTAACATGTGGCTTCATTTTCTTTCCAACATAAACATTCTTAGGAGCACTTTTTGTTCCTAAGTTTATTTCTTCTAGATCCTCATTATGATTAGATTCTTTCTTAGTATTTGACATATCCGGGCCATCAAAAACTCTTTCAAGTGCAACAAGACCCCTAGGGATGGTGTTAATTTTGAGCTAGATCACTTCATTCCTAAACACGTTCTCCTTCCCATCAATTTATGTTACAAATGAGCCAAAATCAATTTCTTGGCTCTCATACTAATCCACACAATGCAAGAATTTCAGTATGTCTATGTCATCATCAAACACTTGCCAGTTATAGATATCATTAGGTATTGTAGGCCTGGTTTGTACTTCTATTTGTGAGATGCCACAAAAAGTGAAATCATCCAATTTGACAACTATATTTTCTAACAAGTCAACTTTAGCATTTTGTCCTCTTTCAATCCATTCTATACCAAAAGCATTAAATTCCTCTATAGTATCCCATACTGCATTTTTGTATTGCCTAAGTCTTTTATCTTTAGCTGCAAAGCATGACACAACTAACTCAGAATCTCCCAAACCTTTTAATTCTTTAATACCATTCTTTGAAGCTATCTTCAGACCGAGTATGAGAGTTTCATACTCAACAACATTTTTGGTACAAGCAAATTGCAATAAGAAAGAGTACTTAAATGTTTTACCTTGTGGGGAAGTAAAGAAAATTCCTACTCCTGAGCCATCTTTGGAACAAGCTCCATCAAAATGAATTATCCATAAATTACCGTCTACTGACATCTTCAATACTTCCTTTTCAATAGGTGCAGATTGGATATCTTCTATTTTATCTTCCTCAACTCAGAAATTTTCTAGATCAGTTTCCACAAAGTTAATTCTAATGGGTTTTGGTGATTCTTCCACATTTTCGATCATGTGAGGGGCTCTTTTTTCCCTATCTACCTTAACATCTTTATGTTCAATGGAAAATATAGCAAAAGATAGATCACATTGTATACTCCCACCCATTGAAGCACTCCAAGGCCGGGATAAGAGTATGTCATAAGTAGGTGGAATATCCACCACCATAACACTCATGTGTAACGCTTTCTCAGGAAATGTTGCTATTCTATATGGAACACTATTTATAATACCTATAACAGGTATTTCCCTAGAATCCATTGCATAGCATTTACCATATGTACTATCCACTTTTAATCCCATTGCATGCATTATTTTTACTGGCATCACATTGTTAGATGCTCCTGAATCGATCATGCAATTTCTCAACATTTTCCCATCAATAATCAGACTTAAGAAAAAAGGATTGAAATGGTTGGGATTAGCAGTAATAGTGGTACCTAAGTATAGTTGGGGACTTTTTGTAATATTTTCTTCCACAATTTTTTGCTTGTCTTGCTCCTCTTTTGAATTCACTTGATTAGAAACCACTTTACTTTTTCCACCTGTAGGAATACTGTTAATAAGTGCAATAGTCTTATCCTTATGTTCATCTATATGCATCATTTCCAAGAAAGGAATAGTAACCCTAACTTGTGAAAGTCCTTGAAACATATCTATTGAAGTGTACTTTGGCAATTCAAGAAAATTTATGATTTCAAAAATTACCTTTTCTTTTTCTTTGAGAATTTCATCATTAAAGGAGTGTTGCTTGTTGTCCTTTATCTTTTGAGGTATAGCTTCATTCTTTGTCTTGGTCATATCAACTTTCTTTGCCCATACATGGGGCTCTCCTATTTCCTTAGGCTTTGAAATGGCATTCTTAGCTTCCAAATTGACATTTGTTCCAGTTACATCCTTTTCTTTTATGAATAGGTTGTAAGGCTTACCTGAATCACCTGGAACAGTAATGTTTCTCAATTTTATGTTATTTCTTGCCCTTGCAACTAAGGCAGTATTGTATTTTTCAATTTCTTCATAGGAAGGTCTTCTTAAAATAGTGTTATCCACTTCCAGTTCATTCACAAAACAGTCATCATTGTCTCCTTCATTCAAGAACACTTGTTGATGGTGTACATCGTTATGTTGTCTCTGAACATAAACATCCATGCCATAAGGCTTATCATCTGAGGTATAATCATCATAAGCCAGATCAACTGGTCCTAATAATACATTTTTCATTATATCCTGATCTTGGGGAGGCTGAGCATCTCCCTGATCATCCTGAGATTCTACCATATTTTGTACTACTGTACACTGTTGTGAAGAGTGAGGCATTCCACATACCTCACACCAAGGTAAATTTTTTGTCGCATTCAAAGAATGCTTCTATAAAGGATCAGGTTGAATTTGATTGTTTCTTTGGTTTCCTTGCAAATTTTTTCCATTATTCCAATTGGTATTATAGGGATAATCCTGTAGCTTGGGAGGCCTATCATTTCTTTGAAAATGAGGCTTGTCATTTTTTACTTGTTTCTGCAATAGGGTAAGGACTTGATCTATCTTTTCATCAATAGCAGTAGGTTTAGCAACCTTTTCAGTCTGATTCTTAGTACCTTTAAAAAATTTGGGATCTTCCCTTCTCCCTACTTTACCAGAAGCTCTTCTATTATTTTCAATGTTCACCGCCATCTTATATGCTTGCCTCAAATTTTGAGGATCTTTATCTCTTAATAAATAGCACATTTTAGCATCATAAGCATTACAATATACAACTAAACATGCACTCCCATTAGGCCTCAAATATGCAGGAACTCTTGTCATAGCCTTTTGGAAATGAGCATTAAACTCAGTAACCAGTTCATTATGCCCCTTGGTAATGTTATTAAAATCATTTAATTTAAATCTGGGGTCAGTCTGATCCCTGTATTGTTCCCTAAAAACTCTGAAAAAAGAATTGTTGGAGTCAATACTAGAACCAGGTAACCCTCTATACCAATCCCTAGAATCTTCAACTAGTGATTGCATAAAGTATTTCATTGCTACATCATCATCCCATATTTCAAAGTCTTCAATAAATCCTTGAAAATATTTCAAATGGTCATCCCCACTAAAAGCATTATTACCAGTAAATTTTGGGAGGTTCTTTCATGCATTATCTGGAACTAGATTAGGATATCCTCGAATATTGCCAAAACACAATTGTCTGTATCTATCAATTTGGGGTGCTCCTCCATCACGTCCACTTCTAGGGGTGTTGTGTTGTTCAATATATTTCTTATCATCCCCCTATGCACCCTTATCACCACTACCTTGTTGTTTATCCTTGCCAGTGCTTCCCTCTTCATCCTCAGAGTAAGAACTAAAGTTTTTATGACCACCTCCACCTCCACCACCTTGGTTACCACCACCCCCACTTTTAGGAATTTGCTTCTCAGAATTCTTTCTCAACGACTCATTCTCGCTCTTTCCTCAACCAGAAGCTTGGGGAGTGGGTATAGATATCTTTAAGAAGGCTATCTTTCTTGCCATTTCGGCATTAGCAGCTTCTATTTCAGCTTTTCTCATATCAGCCTGCAACTGATCATTTAGTAGTTGCAATCTTAGGAGCTCGAGATTTTGAGGAAAATCCGATGGTCTAGGATTAATTTCATTATTTGTTTCATCACTAGTATTAAGATGGATTCTATAATTTGGAAAATTGTAAGAAATGTTTTGAGGTTGGTCAACATGAGCTTTCCCATGGTCTACAAAGGTTGTCTTCTTAGATCCAGCCAATGGATCTGAAGTTTTGGTAGTTGATATGGAAGGGGTATATGTGGGAGTAGCAGAAGTTCCAATACAGACTGTTACTTTAGAAACTTCTCAAGCCCTATCAGTAGCTGCTTTAACCACCTTTTTCTCAAAGGTTTTTCTCTTAGCTACTTCTTCCCTCATCTTTTCAACTTTCTTTTTTTGGGCATTCCTTTCGGACTGCTTAGCTTAGAATCTCTCTAGATTCTCTCTTCTTATTCTATCCCTATTATCCTCTACTACCTGCAACCTCTTTTCTTCTTCAATTAAGGTTTGCATATCCTTGTCTATATCTGTTTCATTCTCAAGGATATCTCCTACCTCACTTGGAGTAGGAGTATAGTAAGGTTGCTCTGCTTGTTCTTCATCTTGAAACAAAGGCATTTCCTCATTCAAAGAGGTCCTTCATGGTTTAAAATTTTGCCCGATAAAAACAAACATAGTACCAGGTGTTGTAGCTTCTGGGAACTACTTGTCTTGTTCCTAGAATCCCCATCGTTCCTCCTCTTTGGACATATCAGCTTCAACTTCTTGAGCCATTTCAAAAGGAAAACTACCATGATCCATTTGAGACACAACTTCTGAGGAATCTCCACCAATAAAAGCACTATTTATTTCAGCATTCAAAGTAGGAGAAGAAACGATAGGAGATGAAATAGACTTACTTGGGGTATCATTTATTTTTTCGCATTTCTTGTCCTCTCCTAGTTCGAGCTCTAGCATTAGCTTCAGGTTCTTTATTGCATAGTTTCTAGTCTTCTTCATGGTCTTTGGTGTACGAGGACTCTCCTTTGCACGTTGTTGTTTGTACTTTGTATGAATAGTTGTGTTTGAGATATCAGAGTTGCCACCAAAAATATTGGGAATTATAAAGTGATTGCACTTCACTTTTTCACTTGTGACTATAGACAAGAGTTTGAACATTACCCAACTAACACAAAACTTAGGAAAACTAGACACATACGCCGAATATGAGAAAGTAGGCACACAATGTAAACCACATATATTATAATAAATGACTCTGACAAAACTAGTCCTACACTAGAGACCTTTCATACGATAGTTCCCCAGAAGAGTCGCCATTCTATTGGCATTTTTTACTGCAACCCACATGAATTTCCTAGAAGCTTCTATGAACTTGCCACATTCAATAATAAAAGTCCAGGAAAAGTATGGCTAACTTAATGAGAATAGCAATAAGACTAATTCTCCTACACTTCAGACTCAATAAAATCCAGGAGGGTATTCCCTAACATGTGCTCTTAACATATAGAATTTAAATAATTCATTTGCACATAGGTAAGCAACAGATAGATCCCCAATAAATGTTAAAGGATGAAAATCCTTCAAGAAATTGGCTATTCCTTAAAAAGGTTCATGTCCAATTAATAAAGAATCACAAACTCCACATAAAGTAAATTGATAGGACATGTTTGAGTAAAATATCCTGATGCCATAACAAAAAACATGCGAGAATAAAACATAATCAGAATTCCAGTGCCATATCCAAATGCACAGAGTCAAAAGAGACAACTGAACTATAGGGTAGATTTCATTTTAAACACTTATGATCTATTATGAATTGCATTACAACCCATATATCTATAACTGAGTTTATTACTCCTTTATGAATCCTATTTGTTATATTGCATGAACTTACTAGTTAATTGAAGCATTTAATTGATCCTTTGAACTAGAGCTATAGTTAAACATAATTCATAGTAAAGAACAAATGAAAATCAATGAAAATCATCTTTGATCGATATTTCATTAATGATCCATGTAACATAACACAATAGGAGAGAAAATAAACTCAAAATATTCACGAGTTTTATACAAACATGCTCAAAAACCCAATGATTAACTAAGTTCTCAAATCTAACTCAAAACTTTAAAAAACTGGACTTACAATTCATACTCTTTGTATCACTAGACTCTTATTTCTCCTATTTTGGATATTTCAACAACCCTCTCTTTGGGCCCAGAATAAACTTTTATAAAACAAGGGAGCCAACAAGATTTAGGTCAGAGAGTACACATGTCCATTTTTTATTGGACTGCTAACTCCTAATTCAGTTACAATTATGCTATGTGAGTGGAGAGCATAAGACAAATATCATCATTAGTTGATAAGGAGGAAAGAAAACATTGCTTCAAAGGCCACTCCCCACACATCAAAGGCATGCTTAGTCGTTATAGTATTAACTCCACCTCAACACCCTGTACTTGGAGTAAAAGGAGAATGCAATTTTAGAATATAATATCTAAGGCCAAACTTGTATTATACATGACCAAGTTGCAATTTCTTGACTATAACACTCATAATTCAAGTTCATTAGTGAACACCTTTTTCCACAATTCAAATTCCTCCTCGGAAGGCCACTGGAAAGCCACAACCTGATCAACCTTTTTTTGATAGCGAGCATACTTTACCATTATTGATGTGGCTTTTTTATCAAAGTTCTCTAAGAAACTTATAACAAAAGAAAACTTTTCCAATGTATTCTCTAGCATGTGGATGTCAGCATTTTTTCATATCTCATGTGTTTGAGACATCATTATATTGTTCATTTGCTCCTTCCAAACCTGCAGGGGTTTAATTTCATCCTGACTATGTAAAATATGAGGCAATGGGGTCAGGTCCTTTCTATCATACACATCTTTCAGCAATTTAATCTTGGATTCCATTGGGGTGGAAAATCAATGAAACTTCTGCTCAACAATTCTCTTGACCAATTGATATGTTGCTATAATAGTAGGATATTTATCACCATGCTGTTTTTCCCCTACTACCATGAATTTCAACTTCTCCATTCTAGGGCTCCATTTGCTTAGCAATGGGATAGCCAATTCTTTATCCCTTGGAAACATTTTTAATGCTTGCAACATTAGGAGATAATTTGCATGAACATTGTTTAGCTTACTCTGGACCCTTCTGTTTAAATGCTTCAAAAATGTGTCCACTATCACTGCATTGCTTCTCTGTACTGCATCCGGATTTGCTTCACCATCTCCTTATGTTCTTCAACCTGATGAATCATTTTCTCCCTAGAAAGTCCCCCTCCAAGGATAGTAGCCCTCTCAATAGTGATAGGCACTTGTCCCATATTATACGGAACAATACCCAAAGACTGTGCTTGTGTAGGAGGTTGAGACTGCTCTATTGGCGGGTTGAGAAAAGTGTGGCTAGAATTGGCTTGCTTTTGAGACCTCATGGTATCCATTTGTTGCCTCAATAAAGCTAATTTAGTTTCTAACTCTACTACCTTTTGTTGACTCTTATTATATTCAATAATAATGTCATTATATTGGCCTCTTAGAGTATCCCGGTCCTTGGACAAATCTTCAACAATTGCTCTGGTGAATTTGGCAACATTCATGACCATATCAGCAGCTTCTAATGTTGGGGTGTCAACAACTCTCCTCACAACCAAGTGACCACTGAAATCAGACGGTTCTACAACAATTGGCTTTTTAGAGCCAGTGGATAGGGACCAGATTGCCAAAGCATCCCATTCCTCACTAAAGGCTAATCCCTTCAGTGCCACTGTAGCTTCCTCTTCAGTAGCAAGAAGTGGCTTATTAGCCCTTCTTATTGTGTCAAACACCACAACATCAGCGATATCCCATTCAGGCAGTAGCAATACTCCTTTTTCTGAACCAATATCCGGCCCTGCTCTAGTGTTATTTCTTTGAATTTGTCTCTCATTTGTTCCCTGACCTTAGCTTGAATTACCTTCTCTAGGAGCTTTGGATGCAAACTTCTCTCATGTGCCACCTTCTCAGCATATAATGCAGTATGTGCTCTCCACACAAAATCTTTAAAAGCACCGGTTTGAATAAAAGAGTCATCCATCATGAACTCTATGTAGGCTTCTATTCTCAAGTCATCATTGCTTGTTATTCCTTTGATTTCATATTTTCCAAGCCTCAAAGAAAGTACACTTTAACTTGTTGCAGTGGCAACTAGGTCCAATGGTATCTCAGGATGCATTTCATCTGGAGTCACAATAATGTCATCATCCTTATCCTCATCACAATCAACAATCTTTACTTTTTCAACCTTCTACCCCTTTGGTGATGGTGGGCAAGCCTGTTCCTAAAGAACTTGGAGGAGAATCCAAATCAAAAACATTTGGTACTGACTACCTTGAAGAAGATGGTGCAATATATTTAGCAACATTCTCAGCCCTATTCCCTGTCTTCTAGAAAAAACCCTTATCTTCTTTTGTGGCTAGTAAGTAGGCCTCTCCTCTAACTTTACTTCAGGGTACTCCTTGATGGCTTTTGATTTTCCCATTTCTTCCACAACCCTTCCATCTTTAAAAACCCCAACCAAGCTCTCAAAATTATCAATAGCATACATTGACCTATTAAACTCATCTTTAGCATTAGGTACAGGATTAAAATCGGGTATTTTCTCCTGCTTACTTTTTACCATTTTAGAGTAGGCAATATATAGTTCCTTTCTCTCATCTTGTAATTCCAAATCAAAAATATTCCCAATGATGTCCTTAGGAAAGTAGAAGTTGTGGACAAAAGCTCCTATTGGATGTTTTTCCTTCGTTTGAGAGATGAAACCATTAGGATCATGATTCCTGGGGTGCACAGTCCTTAGCCTATAAGGCCCGAGTAATATGTACAAATCCTTCCATCCTCCTTTTTCCATAACAAAATCAGCAAATGTTGTATATTCAGGCAAGAAAGAACCTTTCTTCTGTTCAGTTGGCAAGTGTAGTT
This sequence comes from Sequoiadendron giganteum, assembly GCA_007115665.2. Classification (NCBI taxonomy): domain Eukaryota; kingdom Viridiplantae; phylum Streptophyta; class Pinopsida; order Cupressales; family Cupressaceae; genus Sequoiadendron; species Sequoiadendron giganteum. Next base: position 352,632,556 of record CM021108.1, read on the forward strand.
CCTGAGCACCCCCCAACTTCCTCATGATTTCCAAAAATCCAATTCTAAGGGGTACCTCCCTTGGTAGAACCTTTAGATTGACATTAGTGCCAAAAACCCTAAAAATTGTGGTATTATGATAGGGGATAATGTCTCCCCAATTGTGCATTGTGTTTAATTCAGGCCTTCTCTCTGTCGGCCTCAAGAAGTCATGAATTTCTTTTGGGATCCTTGTGGGGTCACGAACTAGAGCCATCCTTAATTTAGATCCAAAGACATTATGGAAAGTTACATAATTAGATTGATGATCATGCATGTCAAGAATCCTAGCCCAATATTGGACAAGCATTTCAATTTTTCCTTCCCTCTTCTTTAATTCCATATCTTTTTTGAACACATCCTGACCCCTATACAGAAACATGTGGAGTAACAAGGAATACCATCTAAATCCAACCCAATTATTCCCCTCCTTCAGGGCTACCAAACCTATGTGCATCTTCTCTGCCAAATAAGTGGAAAAACTATATATTAGATTAAAACTAGGGTGGTGGAGATTTACTGCCATATACATAATATCACTAGGCAAGGTTTTCTTTAAGATGAATCCCATAACTTGACATAAAGCACAAATAGTCTTCTTGAAATAATTGGAGAAATAGTCCACAAGAAAAGGTTCAAGCTCATTCCTTCCAATTACTACCTTCTTCTAATTTTTTCCTCTTCCTTAGACAGCCAAATGAGGTATCAAAAAGGATGTTCTGAACAAACCCCTATTATTTCTATACTCTTGTCTGAAAACCTCGAAGTCAACAAGAACCATATCCTGACTCCATTCGTGTAATTTGAAAATATTTGCAATTTCTTCTCTGGTTATCTTAATCATCTGCACACCAACATGTGTTCTAACAATTTGGGTCATAGGGTCATATCTAGAAGCAATGTCCTTTAAAAGATCTACATCCATATAAACATTAGGCACCACCAATTTACCCAGGTCTAACCTCCAAGGGTTACACAAAGGAGCCGACAAATTCCTGTTCCCAAACCAATTGGAGAACATTTGTCACCTGGTGTATGGTAACTTTGCATCTTGAATTACACATTACTTGTATGTCAATCCTTCCAAGATTCGAGGCCCATCGAACAAAACCTTTCCCTCCTATTTCTTGCTAATAGAGGGTTGTAACAAATCAATAATATGTTGGAATAAAGACCTAGTAGTGGTTTCAGAACCAAAACTTCGGGCCTTGGGTGCCATTTATACTAGACAAATGATAATTCGAGCTAGGGTTTTCTTATTTTCATATAGCAAACAATTACAATTTTCTCCTTTAGCCTTAGACAACAAAATACCTCATGATTCTAGAGTCTTCAACAATTAACTAGATGAGCTCTAAAAGTGAATCTATTCAAACAATTCTTAAAGAACAAAACAGGAAACAATCACGAATTTCCTAGCAAGCAACCGTAAAATATTCTGAAACAAGGTTATTAGTACTACCTACATCAATCATAACATTGCAAACTTTACCTTCACACTTACATCTGGTGTGGAAAAAATTCTTCTTTTGAGTTGGTTCCTTCTCCTCATTCAACAAGGCTCTTCTAGTAACAAGAACCTCTCATCTTTCTACATCCTCAAAATGTGAAGACTCAACATCTTCATCTACATGTGAATCCCTTAGGTCTTCTATTTATCCTTCCTTGATGTTGAGGACACTCATAGGCTCTATGTGCTTCTTCTTTGCACTGGAAATAGGTTCCAAAAAATGCTCCCTGTCCATTTTTTCCTCTTCCTCTTTGGTCTCCATTATTTTGATCACAAGGAAGGTAGGTGTAATCTCCTTTTTGGTTTTGTTTTCTACTAGAGCCTTCACCCTTCTTTTGGTCTTCATTTCGACCTCCATATGACCATCCATTGATCTTTCCTCCATAGCCTCCACCTCATTATTTTTTCTCAAACCTCTTGTTCATCCGTTCCTCAACCTTTAGAGAAAACTGATAAGCATCCTCGATGGTGGTCATTTTTACTAGTGTCAATTCTTTCTATATGCTTGGATTCAACCCGTCAATATAATGAGAAACTTTCTCTTTATTGACCTCAAAATTTCATGTCTGAATCAGGACCATGTGAAATTCCTCTGTGTATTCTTTCACCATCCTTGTTCCTTGCCTCAAGCTTTGCATCTTCTTGAGCAGCTCCAATTCATAATCGACTAGAATAAATTTTTTCTTTAATTTTGACACCATTCTGTCCTATTTGTTGGAAATTTTATCTTTCCCTCGTCTTCCTCTTTCTAACTAGACCTCTTTCCACCATATATTGGTGTGACCTTTCAATTTTGTCTTTGCAAACCTCACTCTTTGAGGATCTTCAATCTCCTCGATTTCAAAAAATTCCTCCATGTCATTCATCCAATTGATCAATTCTTTAGGATTCAAACTTCCATTGAAATTTGAAACCTCAATTTTAGGTCTCTTTCCAATGCTTGAGATCACTCGTAACAATCTTCTTTCTCTATGATCCATTGGATCCTGCTCTTCCTCTTCCATTTCCTCTTTTGTTTTATCTTCACTATCATCTCTATCTCATTGTACATCTCTTCTTCAAACCTCTTGATACAAGGTTTCTAGTTGCCTTTGAAGGGCTCATATTTCATCTCTAGGTGGATCTCTTATGCCACCACCTTGGCCTCTATCTCTACCATGTTGGGCAAGTCTTGGATGCATCTTGAACTCAACCCACACTCATGGGTCCTACTACAACTACCTCATGTTCAATTCTCTATTACAGTCTCAGGAACTCTTGCTCTAATACCACTTGATGAGGGCTACACCACCCAAACCACATAAAACACAAAAATAGATACCAAAACAGAAGATGCAAGACAGAAAACAACCCACTTTCAATTATTTTCAGAAAAATGAAATTACAGATTCAAAACTTACATGCTACATCCTCATGGGCTTGATTTGTTACAACAAAATCAACTCTGAAAGAAAAACTATTATTTAGAGCCATAATCTGCACTAATGGAGCCACCTTCTACAACCCCCACTAAACCCTTTATTTTACCTAATAACCACCTTAGAATTTTTCTAAAAATTTCAACTTTCCCATTTGTTTTGGTGCCAGAAGTTCCACCATTCGATTTCTGGCCCAAGAAGAAATTTTAATGAAATTCATTTTTTAGAGGGGCAACTTTGCAAGGCCATAACTTTTGATCCGGGTGTCCAATTTTCTATTATTTCATATCATTGGGAATCTCTCAAATAGATTTGCAATGCATGGACTGATTGTAGGTTGGTTTGACCACTTTTCAAGTTGTTTCAAGGCCTCTAAAGTTTTATATTTGAATTTGAAGCTGCATTGGAGAATTTTCCCAAGATAAAAACTTTAATTTCTCCTATATTGAGGTGATTCTTTCGTGACCAAAACATTTTTCAACTCTACTCCTTCAAGTAATTTTTTTAGGTCCATACAAGCCCGTGTGGGCTGACTTACTAAAAATAGTAAGTGACCATTTTTCACTATTTTTGACTCCTGATTGTCTTATTCCCCTTAAGTTCCATCATGGAACTCAAAACAACTAAAGAAAATAAAGAAAACATTTTTTTGAGTGATGCAAGACTGCCCTACACTGCTGGATGCTCTTACATCAGTAACCTACTAAGATGCTTAGTAGTAGATAATACCAAGGGGTGGGATTTGATTATACCATAGGTAGAATTTTCTTACAACAATTCTGTCAACAAGAGAACTAGTAAATCACCATTCTAGATTATGTATGGAAGTAGTCCAAGAACTAATTTTGAACTGAGAAAGATGGATAAGGGGGAGAAGATTAATGCTGAGGTTGAAGATTTTGTTGAGCACATAAAGAATTTGCATAAAGAGGTGAATAAACATATCAATAAGATGAACTCACAATATAAGGATAAGGCAGATCAAAAAAGGAGGTATAAGGAGTTCCATGTAGGAGATGAAGTCATGGTTCATTTGTGAAAGGAGAGGTTTCTAGTTGGTACATACAACAAGTTAAAGATGAAGAAGTTTGGACCATGCAAGATCCTCAAGAAGCATGATTGAAGAAATGCATATGAGGTACAGTTTCCTGATGAAATTCATATTTCACCTGTGCTTAAACTTTTAGATTTAACAAAATATCATGAAGGGGGAATTGATGAAGAAATAATAGAAGCACAGTGGAATATTCCAACACCTGCTTCAGAAAAGGAGGAGATAGAATATTTTTTGGATAGTCGTTTGGGTAGAAGCACAAGAAAAAGGTAGTATGTAGAATACTTGGTGAAATGGAGAAGAAGGCCTGTTGAAGATTCATCATGGTTGTCTGAGGTTGATGTTAACTATCTTGGTTTCTCTCTAACTCCTGAGAAGTGATAGGGTCACTTTTCAAATTACCTTGGGTGTCTAATGTAGGAGCATCCAATGGTGTAGGTGCAATCTTGCATCACCCAAAAAAATGTTTTTTTCTTATTTTATTTAGTTTTTTTGAGTCTCATGATGGCACTTAAAGGGTGTATGACAGTCAAAAGTCAAAAAAAGTGAAAAAAAAGTCACTCACTATTTTTAGTAAGTCAACCTAAATGGGCTCGTATGGACCTAAAAATTTACCCCAACGAGCAAAGCTGATTTTTTCTTCATTTGCGAAAGAATAATCTCAATACCCCGCAGAGTTTGGGAGATATTAAAGTTTTTGTCTCGAGAAATTTCTCCAATCCAGCTTCAAATTCAAATAGAAAATATTAAAGGCTCTGAAACAACTCAAAAAGTTAACAAACCGACCTCTGGTGGGTTTTTCATTGTGGATCTCTTTGAGATATTTCCAATGATATGTTATAAAAGAAAATCCGACACCTAGATCAAAAGTTATGGCCCCACGAAGTTGGCCCACTAAAAAGTGAATTTCATTAAAATTTCTTCCTAGGCAAGAAATCAATTGACAATAATTTTGGCACCAAAACAAAAGGGAAAGTTAAACTTTCTAGAACATTCTAGGGTGGTTATTGGGTAAAACAAAAAGGGTTAAGTGGGGGTTGTAGAAGGTGGCTCCATTAGTGCAGATTGTGGCTTCAAATAATATATTTTATTTTCAGAGTTGATTGTGCTGTAATCAATTAAGCCCATGAGGTTGTAGCATGTAAGTTTTGAATTTGTGATGTAGAGCAGGGTGGAGGTTTTCAATCCAATCACAATCAAGAAAACTTTACAACTTTGATACCCTAACTTGGTCCTTTTCTCACAAGTCCTTCAATTTCCTATTTAGTACTCCAAACAGTGATTTTCCATCATATCTTTAAAGAAGAGTTCAAACCCAAAAGTGAAACACCATTGAATATACCCTTTATGCCCCTTAGGAACATATCAAATTTGTAGGTGTGCTTGTTTTGTAACAACACCCTCTAATTTTGACTGCTAAGCTACCACTAGGCCTAATTAAGCTAGCCTAAAATATGAACCATCACTCCACCACCTTTAACATGTCATATGGGGTCTAATTATGCAATTCCCATCAAGTGGAATGATCTCCAAACAATTCTTGTACAAAAACCTACTTCTACCTATCTTCCTAAGCCAAATACATACAGATATTAGGCTATGACAACATCCAACTAGCCCCAAACTCCATCCCCTACTCCTAAAAACCCTACAAACATTAAAAGCACCCTAATTACCTCCATTCCATTGACTTTCAGAATTTTCCATTGGTGGAATGGATCAAAACCCCATTTTTTCAATCAAACCCTCAAGTGCTAGGGTTTCTTGCTTGTTTGCAATAAAAAGGTCACCTTAACTCACTCCTAACTCAACCAAAATGGATGAAATCAATTTAAAAATAAATTTAACTCAGTCCACCATAAATTCTAACTCAATTTAGAACAATTACAGATCGTACAAAATCATACAAACCGCTATAGCAACAATAAAACACTAAAAATTTGTAGAAAAATAGAGTATGATTTATTGATATCTCTCCAAAACTTCACCAAAAGTTTTATTCAAACAAAAAAAAGGATTATTTAACCTTTTTCAACCATAACCAATGATGCCAAACTATCTTGTAAACATTTGACTCTTCAACTTCCCATATACACCAAAAATGAAAAGTTGCTCATGCAACTTTTGCAACATTTGCAAATTTTGAAAACTTCTCACAAAACTGACCCCACATGATCAAAAACATTAACTATGGTCTAAATAGACCTTATTGCATCAAAATGACTTAGCAACACCAAAAACCCAATACTTAACAAAATTGACAACTTTTCAAGACATGGGTGCCCCTACACCATACACCCGAACAAAACAAATCTCAAGTTCCACTTGAGATCAGATATTGAACTATGGTGCCATGTTTCTTGGTGTCTTCCTCTATCATCCAAGTGGCATCCTCCATTGGAAGGCCTTGCCACTTGACCAGATACTCATTGTACACCTTGTTCATTGTTCTTTTGGATTCCTTGGTATCTAAGATACATTCAAGCTTCAATGGTTGAATTGGAGGTAAGTCTATGATCCAATATTCATCTAGGACTCCTGATGTACCTGCATCTTCACCTGTAATCACAAATCCTTTAAAATAATATAGGTCAGAAACATTAAAAATTGGAGAGATAGCAACTCTAGGAGGGAGTTCTATCTCATAGGCATTTGCTCCGAATTTGTGGACAACCCTACATGGCCATATCTTCTTCATCTACAGCTTTGAATACTTTCCTTTAGGAAGAATTTCCTTCCTCAAATGAGCTAAGACCAAGTCCCCCACATTGAAATGAACTTTTCTCCTTTTCAAGTCTACATGTTGTTTGTATTTTTCAACACACTTTTGAAGGTTCTCTTTAAATGTTGATGTATGTATTTCATGGCCACTGTAAACTCTTCTCCTTCAGAACTCCTTCTCTCCATGCCACTCAAATCTTTGAGCTCAAACACTCCCCTAGGTTGCAATCCATATACGATCTCAAATGGGATTTTTCCAACACTTTTGTTCATAGGATCATTATATGCAAACTCAGCTTGGGGAAGGACCAGATCCCATTATGTTAAGTGTTCTTTTGTCAAGCATCTGAGAAGATTTTCAAGACTTCTATTGACAACTTCAGTCTACCCATCTATTTGGGGATGATAGCCAGAGCTAAAGGTCAAGTTTGTTCCCAACTTCTTCCAAAGGGTTCTCCAAAAGTGACCCACAAACTTATTGTCCCTATCAGAAATAATGGTCAATGGAAATCCATGAATTCTAACCACCTCCTTCAAAAACAACCCTGCAAGGTTTGAGGCATCATTTGTACTTTTACATGGTATGTAATGTGCAATTTTACTAAACTGGTCTACAACAACAAACACACTATCAAATCCTCTTTGAATTTTGGGAAACCCCAACACAAAATCCATGTTGATGGATTCCCATGGCCTATTTGGGATTGGAAATGGTTGATAAAGACCTACATTTGTGCTACAACCCTTGGCCTTTTGGAAAACAACACACTTTTCAATAATTTTTCTTATATTACTTTGCATCTTTGACCAATAATAATACCTTCTTACCTATTCCAAGGTTTTTTCCACAAAAAAATGACCCCCTAAGCTGCAAAAATGCTTTCCTTTAATTATATTAGTCCTCATAGAGAATTTCGGAATATAAAATTGAGCCCCTTTAAACAATAACCCTTCTAGAATCAAGAAATCAGAATTGTCTTCATGAAAAGTACCATTGAAATGACTACAAGAAGCATAAATCTGCTTGAAATCATCATCTTTAGCATACATACCTTTCAAGGCATCAATTCCAACACTCTACAACTGAACCTCTTGAATCAACAATGTTCTTCTACTCAAAGCATATGCTACCTTGTTTGACTGCCCCATTTTGTGCTTTATGGTGAAGGTGTAGTTGTGTACGTACTCCACCCACTTCACATGTCTTTGGTTGAGTTTGTCTTGGTTGCTTAAGAATTTCAAAGCATGATTGTTAGTAAAAACAATAAGCTCTTTAGGAAGGAGATAGTGTCTCCACTTCTTCAATGATTGTACCATGGCATACAACTCAAAATCATAGGAGGAATACTTCTTATTTTCCTCATTAAGATTCTCACTGAAATATGCAATAGGCCTACCCTCTTGGCTCAATACTTCCCCAATTGCATACCCACTTGTATCACATTCAATTTTGAAAAATTTGTTGAAATCAGGCAAGGCTAGGATAGGTTTTTGTGCTACCCTTTGTTTCAGATATTGAAAGTTCTTTTCTACCTCGTCAGACCATACAAACCTTTTCCTTTTATCCCATTTTATTGTGTCAATCATTGGAGAGCAGATATGACTAAAATTCTTCACAAATTTTATATAAAAGCTAGCTAGGTCGTGGAAAATTCTTACCTCGCTGACTGATGTAGGAATAGGCCAACTGAGAATTGCTTTTACCTTAGTAGGATCCATCTTCAAAGAACCTTTTGAGATAACAAATCCAACATAAACCAACTCCTCCTTCATGAATTCACACTATTTCAAATTTATCATCAACTTTTCTTCATTCAACTTTTTTAAAACCAAGTATAAATGTTGCAAGTGTTCCTCTTTAGTTTTGCTAAAAATGAGAATATCATCCAAGTAGACAACCACAAACTTACCTATGAAAGGTTTCAAAACTTAATTCATTATTCTCATAAAGGTGCTTGGTGCATTTGAAAGTCCAAATGGCATGAAAATCCATTCATATAACCCCTCATTTGTTTTGAAGGAAGCTTTCCACTCATCCCCCTCTCTAATTCTAATTTGGTGGTAGCCACTTTTGAGGTTAATCTTTGAAAACTAACAAGCCCCTCCTAAACAATCCATCAAATCTTCCATTCTAGGTATGGGGAACCTATACCTTATGGTTATCTTGTTGATTTCCCTTGAGCTAGTGCACATTCTCCAATATCCTCCCCCTTTAGGTGCCAAAATAGTAGGAACAATAGATGGGCTAAGACTTTCCCTTATTAGGCCTTTGTCAAGCAACTCTTGGATCTGCCTTCTAATTTCTTCATTCTATTGAGGAGTCATTTTATATATTGCTTTGTTGGGTAGGTTTACCCCTAATATGAATTCTATGTGGTGGCTCACATCTCTTATTGGTGGTAAAGAATTAGGAAGTTCATCTATCACAATGTCTTTATATTTGTTCAACAAGGCTTGGACCTCCTTAGGCACATCATCAACCTTTGATTTTATCATGACAAATTTTGGTCTGATTATAATGGCATGACCTTGTCCAACCTCTTCCTTCATGGTTTCCAAGAACTCTTTTTCTCCTACCAACATTATATTAGACCCTACTTGTTTGTCTAGGCATTCATCTTGAAATAGTGTAAGTGTGAATGAAACCCCATCCTTTTCAATCACATAAGTGTTTTTATGTCCATCATGTTTATCCTTTTAGTCATATTTCTAGGGTCTCCCTAAAAGTAGATTAAAAAAATCCATTGGGATGATGTCACACAATATTTGGTCTTTATACCCTCCTATGTTAATTTCAACCCATGTTTTCTCATTCACTAGGACTTGTTGAACCTTATTCAACTAGGAGACCTTGTAAGGAGTGGGGTGTGGGATTCAATTCATTTTCAACTTTTCAAAAATCTCTAAAGAAACTAGATTATATGTGGAACCGAAATCAACAACTTTACACACCTTACCTTGAGATTTTCAAGTGGTTCTAAACAAATATTTTCATTGTGGAGGCTCTTTCACCACAAAAACTTTGAGTAATGTTCTCCTCATTATTAGATTTTTTCCAATTTTTGGAGCAACATGATGAGATGGATAGTTTACACTCTCATTATCTTCTTCTAACACCAATTGAGTTCTCCTTTCCCCACCATGTGAAGTAGAAGGTTTCTTATCTAGACATTTCCATGCTTGATGGCCAAACTGATTGCATTGATAGCATCTTCCAAAGAATGTATTTGACCCTCTACCTTGTCCACCAAATTTTCCTCTACTATTTGATCTCCTTTGAAACTTACTCTTGATTCTAAGCTCTACTCTTGATGACCACTTGTCTCTCCTTTTGGTTTTCAAGACTGTCCTCTTCCTCCAAAGGTTCCTCTTTTTGATGTTCTGGTAGCTTTGGTAGGTATTATCCCAAAAATTATTCATCGAAGGCAAGTTGGCTAGATCACAAACATTTATTCAACTTGTCAAGGTCGGCTCAACTGAAGCTTGTCACTTGGGCTTGTATAAATGGAGAGAGACTCTCCTCATTCAAATACACATTCAATTCATTCACCATTCCTTGATCAAGAAGAAGGTTCACTACTTAGAAGTAGGATTACAATTGCTCAGAATTTTGCACTACTTCAGTGCTAGAATATATTTTGTACTCTGCCTAACTTGGTTGACTCTCAAGTGTTATTTTTACACTGTTGTACCTGATATTTTATTAGTAAATTTTTTGTTGTGTTTTTATCCCTCGAGTGGGAGGGTTTTCCCAGGATAAAATTTTGTGTTCTTTGTTCTAAGTTTATTTTTGCTTACTATTCATGTCCGATTTAAAAAATAACATGGTATCAGAGAAAGTTCAAGAAATCTGATCAGATTTGACTAAGAAAAAATTCCAAGTTGTGTGGAACTAAATAGTTCTATGTTTAGGGCTTGTGGAGGAACTTTGAGAGCATAAGACACATGGATTCTTGAAGGACTTGTGAGGAAATTTGACCAATTTTCTTGCAGACCTGAGTGAAGGGTGCGACTAGTAAAGATGGTTGTCGGTGCATTCAAGATCTTCTCTATTAGAGTCATAGATGGAGGGCATGATTAGAATTTTGAAGGAAGTTTATTGAAGACCGTGTTAAGGTTTGCATAGATTGGAGGATTCAAATGTGAAGGTAGTTTAGAGGCTGCATCAATAGGAAAATGGTTTTTGGTTTTCTACAGAAGGATTAAGGATATTAGTCGATATTATTTAGAGCCTCTAAAGTCAAAACAAAGACAAATTTATTATTATCGTGATTATTCAAGAGGAATCGAGTCTCCAAAATTATTGTTGCATAAGCATCGAATGAAGGTGTCAAGAATAAGAAAAATTGAAGATATTGCCGCCTCTTATCATCAACTGGAGGTTCATTGGATTAGAGGCATTCAATGGTAGTCAATTATTTTAGCAAGATTTCTTAAGTTTGTGGTGGTATCAAGATCCTGAATTCTAAAACGATACTACTTTTGGAGGAGTAATGAATATTAAAGTATCAATAATTCTTCATTTCAAATAAGACAAGCCACCAGATGAAATAAGAATCATAGGAAGGAACCAATAAAACTTCATGATATCATGGTCTCCAATAATTTAGCAACTTCAAGCACCTAACATCCACATGTTGTATTATGTAGCTGTCCATCACAATTTTGATGTGTAAGGGAATCGTTGCTTCCATGGGAGTAAGTTTGCAGGAGCACCATAAGATATGAAAAGTTGAGACAAGGAGTGGATTTGAATATTAAAGTCACTGAAGATTAATAATCGATCATCCAAGCAAATTGACAAAGACCAAGGCGATGGAGTTAACTAAGGAGTTGTGATTTATTATACAAATAGTTGATACAAATTTAGGTTGAGGGAAATCCATCGATCTATGCAGTGTGAGAATTAATGCTAAAGAGGGTTGATCGATCCATCCTTAAGATAAAAATTTGGCCAGTGCTTGAAGTAAATCCAAAGCTTAATGCAGACAAGATTTAAGGGGAGGAACATTACCAATGGATGCATATATCTCTGACTCTTCGAAGAGGCGAGTGTTGGAGGATCAAATTCATAATCCTCAAACAAATGTGTGAATACCAGCATATCAAGTGATACGGTTACAATGATTTCACACTATTATGTGGTCTCCTGTAAGTTTCATTCGAGGCATAAAAAGAATCATTTGTGGTTGGGATCTAGTGCACTATTCTAGAGCCATTAAAAGATAGTTTGTAGTTCAGTGACCAACACACTAGATTAGATTGTAACAACAAATTTAAGTGGTTGTTTACAAATCTCTGACAAGTGTTCCAGATCAAACTATAATGAAGCTATGGAATCCTTATTCATGCTTCTTGTGAGTTTGGAATTACACACTGGAGTTGAATGTATCCCATGATGTTCACAACCATTTAGCAGTACTATTGATGAAGAAAATTTTTAGTTAGAGGGAACAACTTTATTGATTCTTATGATCATGTGACAATAAAGACCTATTTTCAAACTCAAGGTTAGAGACTTCAAAGGAAGATAAGATCTCATTTTAATGTAAGAAGTGAGAAGCCCCTAACAAAGTCACCAACTTTTCTTGGATGAAGAATGATCAAAATAAGGTTTATATCTGAAAGTCTATGGAACTGGGGCAAGGCATCATTGTTTACCCAGAGCAACCATAGCAAGTTCATTATTTCACTATGTGTATTTTCATATATTACATCTTCATTAAGCTTTGGATTACAAGCATTCCTAGGACTGTTAGCTCAACAATTGTAATTACATTAGTTCATTATATTTTGTATTGGTCACTTAGTGATGCTCTAAAAGTCCGAATTTACCATCTCCATTATCTTCTCCATGAGGATGACCTACTGTTAATGAAAATTAGCAATAGTTGCAATCATCCTTGACAATATTGTAAAAATTATGAGGAAGTTATTGATGGATTTTGATAATTGAAGGCATGAGTTGAGAACTTGTCTGAGAAGAGGATTAAAGTTCTACGATCAGACAATGGAGAGGAATTCTCTTCCAAAAGATTTTTGTAATTTATACATTGAGGCAAGGATCAAGAGGAATTTATGTGTTTAGAAAAATGGAGTTTTTGTAAGAAAGAACAATAGAGGTAGTGAAGGCTATGATCCATGATCAGAGATTGCATAATTTCCTATGGGCAAAGGCTTCTTGAGCTGTAGTATATGTTCAGAATAGAAATCCTCATCGGATATTGTGAACTTGAGTTAGACACTGAGTTTTAGGAGAAAGATGTTTTCAAGGAAAGATCCAAGGAATAAATCAGGTGACAGATAGGCCTTGAGGTGGGAGAGACCAAGAGGAGGCTGAGTCACAAGGGAAAATCCTTAAAAATTGGATTGGACAAGAGCAGGCTAAATGAGAAGTCTGAACTAGGAATTGTGGCAGAGTCAAGTTTGCGCAATAAGGAATTGATGAAGGTGTTGTAAAGGTTTCATCCATGAGGAATGAACATAAAGGAAGTTGGATGAATCTTTTGGTGTTGTGTTACAGACAGAATTGGGTGCCAGGTGTGCCAAGAGACAGTGTAATAGGCATGTAGAAGAAACACAACCGAGTTTAGGAATGCTTAGTGTGGGTGAAGTAATGCAGAAAGGGGTGTCTTTGGAAGGCACCAAGATAGAATCAAGTGAGTTTTCAGTAGAACCATCTTGGAGGTAGGAATGAAGAGGCCGAGTACCTAGGGATTCACAAAAAAGAGTAAGTGGATCAGTAGGTGTAAGTTGAGTTGCACTCATGGTGGAAGCATTTTGGATATGAATGGGCACAGTGTGATCCCACAGAGTGACTCGATGAGAAGAATTGAAGGTGTCAGCTAAGTGGGTTGCAGTGTTGCAAGGCTAAGCATTAAGTCTTTGGAAGGCCTTTTCAGCTATAGAGAACATAATTGCACAAGGAATCCAACCTTATTTTGACATTGGTAGCACCACAAACCTATTTATAATAGGGTGATCTGGGATAAGGTCAAGGAGGACTAAGTCCTGGAGTGAATGAAGGAGGGTTGGGCTCTCACAAGTTAATTGGAGGTGCTACTAGGAGTAGTGTCAAAAGTGTGTGATGGAAACCATTCCACTAAGGCAAGCATTGTAGGCAACCTTGGACAAGGAGTTCAAGAGGTTGATGTGGAAACTTGGAGTTGAGTTCAATTGGGAGTTGGTACTACAAAAGGTGTGAAAAGGTGTTTGTGGTGGCACTTGGATGAGAAGTATGAGTAGCTTGAACCTAATCAAGTAGCATGGAAGGTTTTGTATCAAAAGGATGGATCAGCTTAGTGAAGGAAGCCAAGGCAGGGTTCTCGCAGTATTGGAGAGAGTAGTTTTGAAGAATCTACTCAAATCATGCAGGATCAAAAATGGTGTTGAGGAAAGAAATCTAGCTCCAAAGGGAGTCACTGCATCATCAAGATATTCTCCCTATGTCAAGAGAATGGACAGAATGATGGACTAATCTATCATAGTGTATATTTCTCTAAGACAAAGAAATATGAGGTAAAAGGTCTTGTAGCTTATATTTCTCTGAGATGGAGAAATATGAGGTGAAAGCCCTTGTAGTGTATATTTCTCTGAGACAAAGAAATATGAGGTGAAAGCCCTTGTAGTGTATATTTCTCTGAGATGGAGAAATATGAGGTGAAATCCCTTTTAGTGTATATTTCTCTGAGACAAATAAATATGAGGTGAAATCTCTTGTAGTGTATATTTCTCTCAAACAAAGAAATATGAGGTTAAAGCCCTTGTCTAGATCACAACTTTGAGACTGAGTTGTGCTTCCCACAATTGGATGTAGCCATTGTGGATGTCATGTTGAGAGAGTCCAAGACAAGATAGGATACCCTTGAGTAGGACTCAAGGAAGAATTTCCTATGATATGGAGAAGTCCTTGGTATACCTCCCTAGCTAAGAGGGAGTGTTGATGTTCTTGTAGCTTTGGGAGATATTATCCCAAAAGGAATCCATTGAAGGCAAGTTGGCCAGATCACAAACATTTATTCCATAAACATTTATTCAACTTGTTATGGTCGGATCAAGTGAAGCTTGTCACTTGGGCTTGTATGAATGGAGAGAGACTCTCCTCATTCATATACATATTCAATTCATTCACCATTCCTTGATCAAGAAGAAGGTTCGCTACTCAGAAGGAAGATTACAATTTCTCAAAAGTTTGCACTACTTCAATGCTGGAATATATTTTGTACTCTACCTAACTTGGCTAACTCTCAAGTGCTATTTTTTCCTTATTGTACCTAGTATTTTATTATTAAAAGTGTTGTTGGGTTTTTCTCCCTCGAGTAGGAGGGTTTTCCCAGGATAAAATTATGTGTTCTTTGTTCTAAGTTTATTTTTTCTTACTTTTCATGTCTGATTTAAAAAAAAACACCTTTGCCCCTAAAGCTTCTTCATCTGCCTCTACATCTACTTTGTTTCTCCTGCCTTCTCTTTAACCTTTCTTTAGCCTTAACTACCATTTGAAAGCATTCTTCCACTATTCTAGGAGTGGTCTAACTTATCTCATCTTGTAGGTTGAACCTTAACCCATTTATGTACCTTGCTACTTTTTCTACCTCATCCTTAGTATGACATGCTCTAATGCTTAACTTATGAAACTCCTTTGTATAAGCCATGGCATCCATCTCCTTTTGTTTGAGGTTTCGTAACCTTCTAAATGTTTGAATTTTCTACCTTGTTAATTTTTCTACCTCATCCTTAGTATGACCTACTCTAATGTTTAACTTATGAAACTCCTTTGTATAATCCATGACATCCATCTCCTTTTGTTTGAGGTTTCATAACCTTCTAAATGTTTGAATTTTCTACCTTGCTACTTTTTCCACCTCATCCTTAGTATGACTTGCTCTAATGCTTAACTTATGAAACTCCTCTGTATAAGCCATGACATCCATCTCCTTTTGTTTGAGGTTTCATAACCTTCTAAAGGTTTGAATTTCATAGTCACTGGGTAGAATTGGCTCTTGATTTTGGTCACCATTCTACCCCATGAACTAATTTTTTACTTCCTCTTCTTCACCCTCTCTTCCTGCACATAATTTCACCAAGTTAAGGTAGGGCCTTTCATCTTTGTTTTGGAAAATTTTACCTTTTGTTCATTTGCTACCTCCTCACACTCAAAATTGTTATCAAGTGCATCAATCCAACCTAGAACCTCTTCACTATCCATCTTCCCACCATACATGGGTAATTCCATATTCACCTTATGAGTGTCTCCTTTGATAGCCTTCAACATCTTAACCATTCTCATTTCATTAGGATCCAACTCTTCCTCATCTTTGACTCCTCTTTGAGGGTTTTCATTCTCACCCTCTTCCTCTTTCTCTTTGTCACTTTGGTCTACAGTGACTATACCTCTCCTTTGGTTTGATTCAAGTGCTACAAGTTTGGCTAGTAAAATTTCATGAGACTCTTTTACCTATCTCAACTGCTTGGCATTCTTTTCTTTCAACTCTCTCACTTCTCTGGCCATTACATTACTTTTAGGAGGCATCTTTCCTTCTTTCAAAATTCAATTTTTTTTTTATTACAAACCTACCTATTCTCTGATACCAATTAAAGTGGAGCATGGTGGAGGTTTTCAATCCAATCACAATCAAGCAAACTTTACAACTTTGATACCCCAACTTGTTCCTTTTCTCACAAGTCCTTCAATTTCCTTTGTAGTACTCCAAACAGTTATTTTCCATCATATATTTCAAAGAAGATTTCAAACCCAAAATTGAAACACCATTTAAGATACCCTTTATTCCCCTTAAGAACATATCAAATTTTCAGGTGTGCTTGTTTTATAACAACACCCTCTAATTTTGACTGCTATGCTGCCATTAGGACTAATTAGGCTAGTTTCACAAAGCAACAACAAGGATTTCAATATCCAAACTATGAACCATCACTCCATTACCTTTAACATGTCATGTGGGGTCTAAGTATCCAATTCCCATCAAGTGGAATGATCTCCAAACAATTCTTGTACAAAAACCTACTTCTACCTATCTTCCTAAGCCTAATACATAGAGATATTAGGCTAGGGAAGCATCCAACTTGCCCCAAAATCCACCCCCTGCTCTTGCAAACCATACAAAAATTAAAATAACCCTAATTACCTCCATTCCATTTAATTTCAGAATTTTCCACCAGTGGAATGGATCAAAACGCCATTTTTTCAATCAAACCCTCAAGTGTTAGGGTTTCCTGGTTGTTTGCAATAAAAAGACCCTGACTCACTCCTAACTCAACCAAAATGGAAGAAATAAATTGAAAAATAAATTTAACTTAGTCCACCATCAATTCCAACTCAAGTTATAATGATTAAAGGCCGTACGAAATCATACAAACCTTTGTAGCAGCAATAAAACACTAAAAATTGTAGAAAGACAAAGTATGCTTTATTGATATATCTCCAAAACTTCACCAAAAGTTTGATTCAAACAAAAAAAAGGCTTATTTAACATTTTTAAACCATAAACAATGGTTCCAAACTATATTTTAAACATCAGACTCTTCAACTTCCCATATACACCAAAAATAGAAAGTTGCTCATGCAACTTTTGCAACATTTGCAAATTTTGACTTCTCACAAAACCGACCCCACATGATAAAAAAAATTAACTATGGTCTAAATAGATTTGATTACATCAAGAATTACTTACCAACACCAAAAATCCAACACTTAACAAAATTGATAACTTTTTAGAACATGGATGCCCCTGCACCAATCTACAATTTCATTTTCTAAAAAATAATTGAAAGTGAGTTATTTTTTTGTCTAAAATATTTTGTGTTGGTTTTGAGTGGTGTGGCCCTCATAACACAAGCACATCTTCAACCATGAAGAAATGTGGAGAAGAACATTGAACACACCTTTGTCACCATGCACACACTTTTATTCATTTTTTCTCAAAATCACTTGGAAACCAAGTGAACCAGCTACATAAACACCAAAAAAATTTCCTCAACATATCTACAACACCTACAACACTTTCTCAATACCATAAATATTTCTTATAATGACCATATAACATGACTACACTAGAGGTTAATATCAAACCACAATAAAAACAACATATTGCAACACCAACAGTCTCCAATAATCTCCATACTATTGACATTAATGACCAACCTATTGACATAAATTACAACACCTATAGCTTACTTGCAAAAATTATCACCAAACTTAATTGCGCCACCATTCCATTTCTCCAAGTTGGTGAATTATCTCGTATCTCCAGTCATATGACTACAAAAACCATTCTCAATTACCCAAGGATTTCCTTGTCCTTTGACATGAAAAGTTGTTTGGATAATCATTGATTATTCATTCTTCATCATAGTATTCTTCTCTCTCCAATATCTTTTTAGATTTTTCTAATTTTCCTTAGAACTCTATGCAGATTCTTTCTTTTGTGCAAGGGGTGTAAAAATTTTATTTTTGATTGGCATGAACATGAGTTGATCTATCTTTACTATAAGAGATAAATTTATTTTTATCCTATCTAGAGGGCTTTGTAAACAATCTTGTACAAAAAAATTCAATATGGATAGAATTGTTATAATTATAACAAACATCATTTAGACCAGCTAAAGGAGAAAATGGATACTTTCTTCCAAAAGTATGTCTATCATTTCTTAAAGCTCTAATCTTGTAATGTATTCATTTATGCCCATACTAATTGCATGAAAATAATAACCATGAACAGAATAATTAAACTTGGTTTGTCTTGCATGTTGGCCTTTGAATCTCCTCTTTGGATTGTGCACTTTGATGAATCTAGCATCCATTTTCTTATGATCTTCAATCTTCTTATCCTTCATGGACTCTTCATACTTATTGGAAGTTTTTGCATTCTTTTTAGAAACATCCTCTTTGAAATTCTTGTCTTCCTTATATCCTAAACCAAAAAACTTGTTGAAAATAGATTTTTGACTACCAATCTTTCATCAAGAACTTCAGAGCTTTTTCCAAGCTTGAGACTTCTATTCAAATATAGATTTATCTTCTCTAAGTCCTTCATTAAAGAGAAAACTTCAACCTGCAATTTTTAACATTATTCAATTTTTTTATTTAGATCCAAACTAGTTACCTCCACTATTCTCTTTGACTCTTTCAACTGTAGCTTTAGATAAACAACTAGTTTTTAAAATTCTTCAATTCTTAACTTGTACTTCTCATTTGTTTTTATTTCATCTCTTACTTATTCTAAATAAGAGACCATTTCACCTTCCAAATCTACCTTACCATCTTCTTCCTCTTCAAAATATTCACATTCTTTAACTTCTTCAACCATAAATGTAGTTTCACCTACTTTGCTTGCAGAAGAACAATCATCTAAAGAGCTAATTTTTTTATTAACATAAAGACTCTTCTTCTTTTGACCAAAGTTTTTATTTTTATATTTGAAAAATTCTCGACTCTTGGAATTTTCTCCCTTTTCATTTTCATTTAAAGGACATTTTGAGGCATAATGACCTATTTTACCATAGTTAAAACATTTGAAAGGTAACTTACCTTTACATTTTCTAGTGTCATTCGTTAATATTTTGAAAAAATTTACTTCTTCATTTAAATTGGTATCAAGCTTCGAATCATATTCAATCTTCTTGATCTTGGAAGTCTTGAATTTTTATTCACTCTTTGATGAGCTGGTATTCTCATTCCTCATTTCATATGTAGTTAGAGACCCAAGCAATTTATCCATAGGTAACTTATCCAGATCTTTAGCTTGTTATATTGTCATTTTCTTAGAATCAAATCTTTATGGAAGAGACCTCAAAACCTTCTTTACAACAACCTTGTATTCAATATTCTCATTGAGACCTCTGATTGCATTCACTACTTCATCTAACTTGAGAAAATATGCTACAATGTTTTCTTCATCTTTCATTTTAAGAGTCTCAAACTTGCCTCTATGAGTTTGTAGCTTTGATTGTTTCAATTTAACATCACCCTCATAGATATTGTTCAATTTTTTCCAAAAATTTTTGGTAGAATTACAATGCATGATTTTTACTAATTTTGAGTTGGTTAGACCTCATAAATAGAATATTTCACTTTTTTATGGTATTCACAGGCTTTCTTATCAATTGGGTCTATTGGAGGATTTTTTGGTGTTGTATAGCCATCTACAATAGATTTACATACATCAAATCCAAAACAAGTCAAATAAGTCGCCATTCTGATTTTCTAGAAAGAATAATTTGTTCCATCAAACAAAGGTTCTCCATTTGAATAAGATCCTTCTTGTCTAGAAATAGTGTTCTTGAAGCCAAATCTACCTCAAGTTGTTAAAATATCTTCAAGGAAGCTAATGCTTTGATACCAATTGTTGAAAGAACACCAATGTACTAAGAGGGGGGTGAATTAATGTATGCAAATTTTTACCAAATTAAATAATAGATATTACATATGTTTTGTACGAACCAACTTATAGTTACATTGACACCCAAGAAAATGCTTCAAGGCACCAACCTCTAGGTACTCTATACACCTAAGACAATGTTTTGAAGCACCAACCTCAAGGTACACTACACACCTAATTGAGCACCAACTCAATCTTTCTGAGGCACCAACCTCTACACCATTACAAGATCATATATATTGATACTAGTTCTTCTTTAACTTGAAAATGATCCTTTTCAATTCATTACTTTAAACTCTCTTCCTTTTCACTACACTTATCCTCAATCCACCATTACCATTTTCATCACACTAAAATATTTTTGTCACAAACCATATTTTTTGCCACTAACCATGCAATTCAGTAACCTTTCTGAACTCGAATGATCTAAATTTATGTCTTCACTATCCACATGAAATGACCAAATTCTATATTTAGCAACCACTCATGCCACCCATCTAACCACAATAGTAGCTATTTTCACAATTACACAAAAACCCTAACCAAATCGTAGTCCCTTGAAACCATCAGTTTTTATAATTTTTCAAAAATACATTTGAATCGACTTCATCTCTATAAATACCCATAAAATTTTGTCTTCTAGAAGTAGATGTTACCTCAATTTGAATATCATCCCTTCATCTTTATTTTACTACCATGATCTGATGGTCTCCATTCAATATACTTCAACTTTAAAACATGGTCATTTAATCAATCTCCTTTTAAATATTCATCATAGATCTGTCAAGTGAATATACTATATTGGAAAAAATTGGACGGTGCTACATAATCATGGGCATGCCATCATAGGGACCCATGATTACTTTCATGGAATTATTCCATCTTTCATCTTTATACATGCATCTCCATTTCACATTTTCGTAAAGCTAAAATGGGGACCCACCAGCCTTTCTATAGAATAGTGGAAACTGTCTAATCTTCCTTGTTAAATGTGCATTGATAATCTAAAAGCCATTCACCTTTATACTTTACACACATCATCCAGGAAGATGAAACAAAGAGAACTTGGTCCCACCAGACATGTGGCACAAGCTCATAGTTCTACAACCAAGAAATTGGGGCCTACCATAGGTCATTCAAATGTGTGGAAGTTGTTAGATCTTTATCTTTAAATCTCCTCCATCAATTAAGCAAGTTAAAGTATTAAACCTGCTGACTTAGGAAAAATTGATAAATTTGATTTTCGCTAAGTTGGTAATTACTAGGGTGAGAGGTCTAGTTTCATAATGATGATGGCTTAAGTTGTAACATAAGTGACTTCATACCACTGATAGTCGGTCAGCACAAAAATAGAAACTGTATAAAGTTATGACCAAAACCCTAGCTAGACCATAAAGCAAAAATAATTCATTTCTAAGCTTAAAATTTATCACCCAAACTTGTAGATCATATTTCTGAAAAGAACTCGAAAAACCTAGAACAAATATGTTATATGTTTTCTCTGCAATCATCTGGAACTACTTGCATCAAGACTATGCAACATTTGTGCAATTTTTACAATGTTGCTTGACAACATTTGCAACTTTTTAAAACATGCTGAAAAAATTCTTTTATCTCCATTAATATTCACCATTCTACTTGTGACTGATCCTCTTGACATCAATGACATCCTTAGACATCATTGATCACTCTGATTACCCTTTTATATCAATGACAATAATTCCAACAAGATTTTGGATTTATTATGGATAAGATAAGATGTTTCCACCTGGAATGGTGCATGTAGATGCTCGATTCTACACATGATGCTTGTTTGTGAGGTTTTCATCAAGGTACTTACCCAAAGTGCCACCGAAGTGGTTTTCACTAGAGGATGATTTTTTTTTTACTATTTTTTATTTGATTTTTGTTTTATTTTATGATTTAATTTTTTTTTATTTTTTAATGATTGGATTATGTCACACCACTTGGTGGTGCTGATGTATATTTTTTCATTGCGTGCCAATGATGTCATGCCCAGAGGATTTTTCTTGCCAAGATACAAGCACTTATATGTAACCCCTAAATTTTCTTGTCTACTTTGTTGATACCCGAGTTAACCTTGTTTACATGTGCATATCATGATAGAGTTCCCTTAGAGCCCCTATGATAAAGAGTAGTTGCCAAGACATGATTAATGCAAGATTTGGATATTCTTGGTTTTAAGATTGATGGTGGATTTGGATGAGGGATACTAGATGAGGATGGATTAGTCGATGGTTTGGATAGTAGATCTTTGATTCTCAAAACTTAGGATGATGAATAATGAAATGTGGATATGGAATTTTGAGTGGATTTAAGACCAAATTTTACATATACTTTGTATGTTGATGTTGACGCCTTCTTTTAAATAGATGGACACCTTAGATGGATGAAAGTCCCATTTTTCCCCATAGTTTCTTTTATTAATGGAGTTTGATAGGGATTATTTTCTTTATTTATTTGGATCCATTTGAATTTTGTTTTTCCATTTTGATCTATTGATTCTTCAACTTCAATGACATGATCTTTTTTTGTAAATATTTTTCTTTTGTTGGTCCCAATTAGTGGGTGTAAATATGTGAGGATGACGATTTATGATATGGATGGTTGAAGTGTTGGAAACCTTTTTACTGTAAGGACTCTTCATGACTCCCATGTTGATGTTTGTATTAGATAAAGTTTCCCCCAATATCATGGAGCTATCACTGATATGATTAGATTCCTTAATCTCTAAATAACTAATACCTTGATGCTTAGGATTATCGACAAACTGCACTAGTTCTAGGATACTCTGTTCATGTAGATCTAATCCTTCTCTTCACTATTGTGAATCTTCAAAACTAGTAGTGGAAAAATTGGATTCTAATTGTTCTTCAAAAGATGTTAGTTCTGTAAAGTCGGTGTAGAAATATTTTTCATGGTCACTTTTTGAAATATCATCATGAAGTTATGTGAGTTCTATTATATTTAGATCATCTATAGATATTTCTGGAGTAGGAAACTCTTGTTTTGGAGGAATATTATCTATTTTTTTAGTGGAAGCAAGTATCTCATGGATAGGTGTTGGAGTGACTGGTGTAGGGATATGGTCCTCTTTTATGAAATCTTGTATGGACTAGAAAATACTCATGAGATCATGGTAGTATTTTTGGGAAGTGGACCCCTTGATCTTGACTTATTTTAGAGAATTCATCGTAAACAGATTGGAAAATACTCATTAGATCATGGTAGTACGTTGGAAAAATGGGATTTTGATGTTGAATTATTTCAAAGAATTCTTCGGTATTCTTAGGATTATGTTCTTGACATGGACCTTGGGTTGATGGTGAAGTATGGATGGAAGACTCTTGACTTGTCTTAATAGGTTTGGATGATGGGATAGATGCTTCTCATAATGGATCTTGTTCAATATGTCCAATCATGAATTCGAATTAGGGGGATATGTTGTGATATGAGACATATTTAATGCCATTATTTTGATGTAGAACATTTTTAGACACTGTTGAATGGTATTGATCATGTATTAGGAAATTATCTTGATAAATGTCTAAGTTATCATCATGTGAATAATGACTAATACTAACATAATCATTGAATCCCTAGATGTGTCCTACTACATTATCATAAGTATGATTGACATTATTATAACTTGTTGTTTTTCTAGAATCTTTTTCTTTTCCATGGTCTGACATGGGGTCTTTGTACATTCCAATATCTTTATTTCCAAAATATACTATATGTTGATCTATGTTTACTTCTCCTTGATCAATAAGGTCTTCTATGAGATGTTTCAATTTCACCTGATTTTGTGTCTTGTGACCTTTTGTTATATGATATTGGAAAAATTCATTGTCATTATACCACGAAGGTTTGATTTGTGGTTCGGGATAATTTTGAACTCAAGAAGTTGGATATGTTTCAATTGAATTAACTTGTTAAGTATTGTTTCAATGGGTTCCCCCAAGGGAGTGAATTGATGTCGAGGAGCATTGTTAGGCCTTGGCAGTGGTGGTCCTTTTGGAGGATTAGTGATTTTTATGTTTGTTTTTTATTTAGTTGAGATTGTGTGTTTATCACAACTTTTGCAATGATAACACCATCATTTGTTAC
The DNA here is from genome assembly GCA_007115665.2 of Sequoiadendron giganteum. Classification (NCBI taxonomy): domain Eukaryota; kingdom Viridiplantae; phylum Streptophyta; class Pinopsida; order Cupressales; family Cupressaceae; genus Sequoiadendron; species Sequoiadendron giganteum. Next base: position 352,656,802 of record CM021108.1, read on the forward strand.
ATTCTTGTTCTTAGCCCATATGTGGGTTTTTTTCATTAGAATTTGAATTTGATGGGTAGTTATTGTCCTTGTAGATCTTCACTAAACCCTTGCTGATAAGATCCCTTTCAATTTTAAGGCATTTTTCTATGATCTCCTCAAATTTTGACACATTGCATGCGTAGTTGAAAGGAGCATTCCATGTTTAGATTATTTGTTATGATTTATACTTTTTGTTTTTCAGGAATAGGACATTTGCATTTAATTTCCTTATGTCTCCATCTTTATAGGAAGGAAGAAAAATTTTCCCCATTGTTTTGTTTGACAATGTATAAATTTTTTACGGTGACTTTTGCCTCAATGTTGTATGGGAAGTGAGCAATGAATTCATCTGTGATTTCTTGAAATGTCCTGATTCCTAGAGGTAAGTGTGAAAACCATTAAATATCTTGTCTACCTAAGGTACATGGAAAGAGGCATGTAAGATATTTATTGTTATAGGATAACTCCATGCAAGCTACATAGAACTCTTGTATATGTTCTTTGGGGTTACCACGTCCTTTATATTTGTCAAATTTTAGAATTTCAAAGTTTGGGAGAAATGGTAACATCGTTATGATCCTATCAAATGGATATGGACATAGGTATTTAAGAGCATATGATATTTAGTTGTTTTCATTTGTATATCCTAGATATTTTATGTCAAACTTTGAATTTGTGATGATAGATCCGTAGGAATATTTTTTGGATCTTGATAAGAGGGGATGTTTGTGCTATATGGATTGTATGGAATAGGTTGTGGTTGAGGATTAATTGATATTTTGAATTGGTTTATGGTGGGGGGATGTTGTATGGACCCAATTGATGTTGAGGAATGACATTTTGTTGTGGTTTTTGTGGTTTATATTGGATGTATTGTGAATGTTGAGGGTTTTGTTGCAATGTTTATTTTTGTTGTCATGCTTGTAGTTGTTGTTGCTAAGAAATTTTTTGTTGTTGTTGTGGGGTAGGATTTTGTTGTTTTGAGGTGATGTATTGATGGTGTTGTTGTTGTTGCAGATTTGGAGATTCTTGTGAAATGTATAATGTGTGGATTGTTGTTGAGGTTGTTGTGATTGGACTGGAGGAACATTTGAGTGTATGTTTTGTGAAGGTGATGTTGTAAATGGATTTTTCCCATAGTTCATCATGTTTGAATTTGGAATATTGGGATTAGGTTTATTCATGTACGTTGGTGGAATGTTTGCATTTTGAAAGCCTAGGTTTGTTTGACCTCCTAGACTTTGATTGTTGTACAACAGATTTACATATTGTATTGCAAATTATGTTTGATTTGTTCCTAGTGAATTGATCATAGGATTACTTGGTAAAATTGGTAAAGGAGGGATATTTTGGGCCACACTTGTAACAGATTTTTCTTTTATTATATTGACATAAAAATTCGTTGGAAGTTTAGCACCACCTTGTGTAAGTTTCATCATGTATTGATTTGGATCATCTTATATCATAGCATCAAGTGATCTAACAAGAGAAGGGTCTTGATGCATATCTAATTGTTGTTTGGGAGTGATTTTCTTGGGGCTTGTTGGTGATGTCTTCTTTGTAGACTATTTCAACTTAAGCTATTTGGGGTTGCATTTGATTTTGTTTTGGGGTACTAAACCCTTTAGGATCAGAACCGGGCATTCCTAGGAGTTGATCCATAGCACTCGTGGTGGTACTTACATTAGAACCACTAGGATTTTTCTTCATGTTTTTCTTATGGTGATATCTCGTTGTGACCATAAAAATTGTAGTAACCCTAGGAGATGTTGGATGTGAAGTTTGGATGAAGATGGTTTTTTTTTATGTTTTAGTTGCTTCAAATTGGGCTAGTAGTGGCACCTTAAGTGATTTTGGACGAATGTTGAATGATGTTTGGGTGAATGGAAGATGTGAAACCTTGAATGTCGACAAATTTTATTAGACTAGATCTTGTGATGGATGTTTGATGACAATCATTTATTGTCCTAGACTAAAGATTCCAAGAAAATGAAAAAGGATAATGAGGTCACAAACCTAAGAGTAGACTGAGACTCCCAAGAAAGTTGTCTCAAAAAAAGTTGATACTAATTCAACTAAATACTTGAAAGAAGAGAAATTTTCAAGCACAAAGTTAAACTAGGGGATAAAGCATGAGATCTAACCAAAATGACCAATGTCAAATTCAGGTTATTATTTTGAATGGATTGTTTTATTGATCTTGTTGTGGTTGAGTTGATCCAAGGATGACTAAAATATGTTTAAGAACCCAAAGTGAACAAGTGATATGGGATGAAGACAAAAGGTTTATTTTCTATTAATTTGGATGAAAAGGATAACTTCAGGTCTATTCTGCATAAATCTTTGATTTTCTAGTGTAAGTTGGTTAAAATTAGGAATCTATAATTTTTCAAGGTTTTTTTATTTTAGACTAACAGTCAAAAGCATTAAGTTATAGTCAAAAGCATCACACTATTTCTGACAAAAATGTCATTTTATAAGAAGTAGCACATCACTATGACAATCATATGCATTGATTTGCTATGTAGAAGGATTTTTTGAAATATTGTTCTGAGACAAAAGTGTCGAAATGCATAGAAGCATTGATTTACAAGAAATGATTTTTTAAGAAAAATAAACATATCAAGATGCAAACAAAAGCAATGCAAGACAACAGTCAAAAGTGTTGCTTTGACCCAAAGATAGAATTTTTGCAAGTTTAACCTAAGTACATCTAGGGTTTTGATAATTCTTGATTGTTTGAGGATTGATTTATGTTTGTTTGATCTAGAAAGTGATAAAAACAATAAATAATCACATATAGGACTAGCTCAAAAATATTTGTGGGTAGATTTTTTGTGTGTCTTCTTCAATAAGACTATGCTAATTGGTATCACGAGTAGTTTAACAATGAATGCATGGCATATATACATAACCTATTTTAGTGGTAGATCACGTTATCAACTTATAGTGCACCCACTCATTGAAGCTATACATCCATAATGAATGGGTGACTAGATTATACGAATGTCATGTACCACCTTTGTACCTCTCACCTTAAAAAGGACAAGATCCTAATCAAGAAATGGTTGTCATCTCAACAAGGGGAAGTACATGGTGAGTAACTCCATGCATTGATCCTTGTACATTGCGCCACTATAAACTAATAGCTAAAAGGTCTTAAAGGCTTCTAGATAAATAATTTTGTAGTGGGGGATCGATGAATAGTGAGCCCATCTAGTATGCCTGAGTTGAGATGGGTCTTCTCTCTTCTCATCACCTATACATGTCTTGGTGGACTAAGGGTCATGAGGCTTGGCTTGAAGGATGTTGGTCACACCTTGGGGTACAACTTTCATTCTCCCCCCTTTATATACCCCAACATAAAATGCGGTTGAGGTTGACCTTGAGGTATTAATCCCCAAGCAAGCCCCCTACTTTAAATAAGAAATAATGACACTATTTTGTATCCCCAAGATTGTTCTTAGGGGTCATGAGGGGAGAGCATACACGAAAAATCACACCTTAGTTGTATAAATATATTGTAATTTTATTTTTTTGATTCCCAAGATCGCATGAAGCATAATGAAAGAGCATACACACACACTAACCTACCAAGCACATCATAGAATTCATTTTAAGTGCACCAAAGTAAAAATGAGATTTTCATTGCTCAATTATAGGTATGCCAAAACAAAATGAGAGTTATGTTGTTCAATTTTAAGTGAACCAAATGAAATGTGAAATAAGTTTTAGGTACACACAAATATTAGTAGCCTTTTGCATTTAGTATTCTTCCATCAATTGCCACACATTGCAAAAGGTTAGCTCAAATAGACAAGATTAAAAAATAGGGAATGGTTAGGGTTAGGTAAATGAAAGGAATCAAACTAATAAACTAAAAACCCTAAAAAAATAGAAGCATTGATACCTGATAGAAGTGTCGAGCTTCTACAAAATTTTCCACCTTATGCAGATGCATTGATCTTTGAATAAAAGTGCCAATGTTTGAACATAAGCGTCGACCTTTCTCTGCAAATAGAAATAAATAGTTAGAATAAATGCATCGAATTCTACAAATGTGTCAACCTTTGAACAACAAAAAACATCATGATTATATAGAAGCATCACCCTTTGACAAAAGTGCCAAAATTCTTGTAAACAAAGTTAGAACAATATATTAGACAAAAGTGTCGATATTTACAAAAGCATCGTTGAAACTTTGCATATGCATTAATATTTTGCAAAAGTGTTACACTACCTCTGAAAAAAGTGTCAAACTTCTTCAAATGTGTCTTTGTAACCTATACACTGATAATAAAATCACAGAAAAAGGTCAAATCCAATATGTGGGTCCCACCGAGCATGCCAAAATGTTATAATGGAAATATGAGTGATAAAATAAAAGCATAATTGAATCAATTAGAGTCTAAAAATACTAAGAACTTGCAAGATTAAGATCATACAAACCCATAATCAATGAAATTGGTTTGCTAAAGCTTCAAATATTTAATCTAAATAGATGAAATGCAAATTAAAAGAAATTACATCAAATAGACAATGCAAACCTTCAATCCCATTGTGGATTGATGCAAATTTTTGATATGGATTTCTCAAATTGTGCATAATCCATGATTGCAAAAGCTTGATGGAGGTGATTCACAAAATAGGTGTTCTCAAATGCTCAAGATTGGCTCAAGAATTCAAGAGAGTACCTACGTTTATGAAGATTGTGAATGATTCTCATGGGGAAATGATTTATTTAATATATTTGAGGAATTCTGATCCATAGTGGAGATTTAATATGAGGATCAATGGATGAAAGGAGATCAAGGAGATGAGGGAAGATCAAGGGATGAGAATTCATGAGAGCCCAAAATATCCCTATTTTTATGGAAATTTCTTGAAGATATTTTGAATTGGAGGGAAGAAGATATTTCAATTTGAATTGGGAATATTCTCTTTTTGAAAAAGGAATATTCTTTGTGCAAGTTGGAGGGTTAGAGGAAAATTAGTAAAGTAAATAATATAAAAAATTATTTAATTGCGAGGGTGAGAGAGAATTAGGATTCTTAATTAAATAATTAGAAATTATGTATTCATATGGGATAGAGCAAAGATTTAATTAAATAATTAGAATTATTTAACCAAAAGGGGGAAATAAGTGATAAAATGATGAATTAATCAAATAACCTTAATTATTCAATTAATAGAGGAACAAAGTGAATTTAATCAAATAATTAGAAATTATTTAATTAAATGGAGGAATTAGGTGATAATGAGGAAAATGATGTTAATAAGTGAAATCAAGATGTGTGATACATTCAAGACAATTTTAGGCATCTACACCATCCATCCATAATAAACCTATCATGGTGTGTCTTTGATCCTTGATTAAGCGTCATCCCTCATCCATCCATTATCACTGTAGAGTATGGAAAGTGAATCATTGTGAAGGATAATCAAACCATTTGATGATTCAAGTTTCAAACCCCCACTCAAGTAAGCCTTCAGGTAAATACAACCTTCTAGTTTACCTATTAACTAATTAAATATATGTTTTAAGAAAGTATAAAAATTATCTAGACTCTTTAGACTTCAAAAACCAAAAGTATAGAGTACAAAGGTTTTCTAGATAGCTCTACAAGATCTATGTCTATGACCAGCATATGGTTGTCGAATGGCAGCGTGTCACGCTAGTGTCTTGTACAGATATAATAGAAACTATTGCAAGAAAACACAAAATATCCTGCATAGGGTTTTATACATGAAAGTGTGTGAAATACAACTGTTACCCAAATTTCACTAATAGCTCATTCAAGTAGAGATTTTGATTCAAAACTTAAAACAAAGGTACATTTCTTATCCCTTTCCTTAATTACATTCTATTACATAAATAGAAATTCAAAGATTTCATGAATAACAGATTACTTAATTATAGCAGATGTATGTAACATAGAAAAGATTTATACAGATCTTTTCAGAAAAAGTAATCTTTATTGATGATTTAAATGTACATTGTCTCACACAAGATGTGAGTCTGACTTTACTTATTCAATGGAATTGAAGAAAAGTATATACATTAATAAGTAAATGAATGTAAATGTGCATATGAGGAGGGAGACCAGTCATTGCCTGAGAATGACTAGTTCATGGTGTGTTGTCTTGTGTTTCTGCTGTCGTGAGCTGCTTGTGTCATTTCTAGCACCATATTTCTCCTAGTTCCTACATTTGACAATAAGCAATGATGTTAGAGAAATTCTCTAAGAAATGAAAATCCTCTATCCTTACATGAGCATTCACTTATGCATGTATAAATTGATCTCTATGTGCATTAAATAGGCAATTGTACACTTCAGGTGTCTAAGAAAACTATCAAGACATCAAACACACCTAAGATGTACACATGTTTTTTCTAACTTGTTTGTTTCATGTGCATGTATGGGAAAAATAATGTTGTTGTTTTAATTCATCTGATTTCAGCACATGGGATAAATGTGGCTCCCAAAAGGGTTGATCCCAACGTGCTACTTTGTTATGTTTTACAAATGCTTTGAAAGATAATTCATTTCTTTATGATTTACTCGAACAAGTGAACAGCATTTATGGAGTGAATTTTATTCACTATCCTAAATGACATTTTTAGGCAAGGGGAAATCATAAAATATGTATGCAATAATATGTATCAAAACGGACTGCATAAATGCATCATTGTTTTATTTTATGAATGCATAATCTATAATGACTAAGCAGGAGCTATCATGAGTCATGTGGAGTAGATATGAGTTAAAATGCATGAGTTTCAAAAATGGAACAACTATCTTCAGGGATTTCAAGAAGAGGATAAATTTTTATCATCTATATACTTTTAGAGATAGTATTTGATCACATCACAAGTTTTGTATTTTCATGAAGTATTTATGAGAGTAGATCTTTTGACATATGGTTGCAGGCTCAATTTTTGTAGATACAAATACTTTGACTTCTGATAAAGAAGTTTTCAAATTATTGAGGAGTAAACTCACTTTAAAATTTAAATGGAAATGGTTTACTTTTTGTTTCACAAATTATTATTATGAATCAAATTATGGTTTACCAGAGGTCTAAGTTTGTAGCTAGCTCAAGGGTATGTAAACAATATTCAATGAATGAGTGAATGGCTACAGATTTTGGGGTGGGGAATTACAAAGATCACCAAACCTCGGGCTTAGGGTTTGAGGGTAGGATAAGCCCTCAAAAATATTTGAATTCCTACAAATTCAAAGGAAACTGAGTTATTAAACTAAAGTGAAAACCTAGAGTAAAATACAGAGGGTTGGATTTTTTCTAAAAAGTATGAAATACCCTTGGCCTTATCCAGGCAACAGATAATCTATAGGAGGCCGAGCTTATTTTTCATCTTTTTATCTTACACAGGTGGAAAGGAAAAGCATAGCTTTTCAATGGTGGCCGTGAAAAAATTGAAACAAGAAGAAACCCTCACTTTCATTTCTAATGCAATATAGCAACATAAATGAAGGAAAAAGTGAAAACCCAATTATGAAGCTCATCTCAAGAGCTACAGGAGTAAAGACAAGCAAACCTGGAGGTTTTTTTGTCAAACAAAAAACATAAGCCCTCGGTCTTGTATTTTTCAGATGTTAGCTTCTTTCAATAAAAGCATGAGAACTTTGAAATAACAAAACCCAAAATGTGTTGAATGTTGTGGTTGTATTGCTAATATGTGGTTGTCATTGATGTCAACAATATTAGCATTCGTGATGCTTAAGGCTATATATATCGAGGAGATTGAGAAAATTAAAAAAATATATATTAAAAATAGCCAATGAAGCTGAGAAGGTCAGAGTGGTGGTAAGTGTTGTAAGTTGATAATCAAGTGGTGCACACTAAAGGGTTTTTTGCTCAATCTATCTATTATGTTGCTTGAAAGTTTCAATGGTACGCATCAAGATTTGAGAAAGTTATGAGTTCTATGTTCCTACAGTCATTTTGTTACTGTAGAAGGTGCTCTTGGATGAAGAGGATGAAATTCTAGAAATTTTAGTTGTTGCGCATGTTCCTGTGATGTTAATTCATGAGTCTAGATTGTGATCTATCATTTCTATATGTCCGCATTGATTGGAGTGTTTGTGATCAGATATTTTTCTGATGTGTGCTCAATTTTTCATGTTCTTGGCCGACATGTTGGTGATAGCGTGTTGCGGATCTATGAGGATTAATATTTTATTTTTTGGCATGTTTGAAGGTTTTTATTTGAGTCCTCACTATGTTGTTACGAACTTGTGTTGGTGTGCATTAATATTTATTTTGTATTGAGGCCGACAATTGTAATTTATTATTTATTTGTGGCTGATAGAGTAGTTGATGTAAATCCATGTGGCAGATATATAAAAGTGATTGTTTTCCTCATTTTAAGGTAATGCTCAGTGTGTGTATGTGAAATACGTGTGCGAATAAAGTTCAAATCATTTAGGAGAAGAGCAGAGTGTGAAGAAGGTTGAGCGAAGTGTATTTGTGCCTAACCGAAACTGCAATCAGGCTTGTGAAGAAGCTAATTTCTCAGTTCATGTTCATCAGATGGATTTAATCTGATTATTGTATGTAAGGGAGTTAGCCTTCCTCTGAGAAGTAATCTCTAGGCAATGTGCCTGAATACAAGTGCATTCCTTATTAATTTTTCATTATAATTCTAAGAAGGTATAATCTTGTGGACTAACATCCACTATGGTTTTTCAGCTAACAAGGTTTCCACGTATAAAATCTTGGTGTTCATGTGTCTCCGATATGTTATTGATTTATGCTTGCATTTTTTATTATCAGATCTAAGATTAAAGGTTGATTAAAGTAGAATAAGTTTTATTTTGGTGACAACTGATTCACCCCCCCTCTTAGTTGTTTATCCTTGTTTTACCAACAATTGGTATCAGAGCTATTTTCTTTGAAGAAGCCTAACAGCTTGAGGTGATCCAAGATGACATCATACAAGGACAGTCCTAGATTCGATGGTGCAAACTACTCTTTATGGAAAGTCAGAATGGAGTGTCATTTGAAGTGCATTGGAGAACCTTTCTAGAAGATCACATAGAGTGCATATACTATTCCTCAGAATGGTCCTTCCTCTGAAGATGAGATCAAGAAAGAAAAAGCTAATACTAGGGATATTTAAGCATTGTTGAGTACTTTGAGAGATTCAGAGATGACAAATGTGATAGGATTGAAGACTGCACATGAGATCTGGAAAAACCTAGAGACATTGTATGAAGGAGATGCACTAGTGAAAAGTGCTAAGCTATAAAGTTTAAAATGAAAATGGGAAGACATGAAGATGAGAGCATCCTCTCTTTTTTCTCAAAAGATAAATGAACTGGTGATGAGCATTAGATGTGCCGATGGAACCTTGGATGAAGAAGAAATTGTTGCTAAGATACTTAGATCTATGCCTCCCTCCTACAAAACAAGAGCTCATGCTATTGATGAACTCAGGACAATGACAAATGTGACAAGAGACATGCTGATTTGGAAAAAAATTGCCTTTGAGTTAAGTAAATTTGGTGAATCTACTCCTAATACTGAGTTTGCATTCAAAGCTACTATATTCAGAAAAATCCAATAGAGATACAATCTGGGAGAGAGCTCCAAAAAGACATTCAACTATGAAGATGAGATGAAAAATATTGAAGATGAAGAAAAAGAGTTAGAAGAATTAGAAGAATTGATTGTGAAAAGAGAAGCCAAAGGTCATGGTAAGTACAAAGGAAAGTTACCTATCAAATGTTTTTCTTGCAGTAAAATAGGTCATTTTGCATCAAGATGTGTTGAAAGAGTTTCTAAGTACAAACCTGAGAAGACTAGATTTTAAAAGAAATACTATTATGTTGAAGAAGGTGTTACTGATGAATCTGATAAAGAAATTGGAAATGAAGATGAATGGGTATTCATTGCTATCAAAGAAAATGGTCAGGTGTCCACTAAATCTGCTAGTAATGTGAATGTTGAGAAAGCTCTTGTAGTAAAAATTGAAGAAAAGGATGAGTGGGTAATTGACAGTGGATGCTCACATCATATGACTAGTGACAAAAGAAAGTTTTTAAGCTTGGAAAACTATGATGGTGGTGTTGTAAGATTTGGAGACAACACTTCTGGTGTAATTTGTGGTAGAGGCACTATTTATTTTGGTGGTAAGCACAATACTGATGATGTTCTTTATGTAGAAGGCTTAAAGCATAATTTTTTGAGTGTTGGATAGATGGTAGACAAGGGTTACAATCTTCAATTCAAGGATGGTAAGTGCAGAAAAGGGGGAAGTTCTAGAAATATGATTGCTTCAGGTACAAAGACAAGAGGTAATATTTTTCACTTGAGTGCTTCTAGTGAAAGTTGTCTAATTGCTCAAACTTATGTAAGTTGGTTATGGCATAGGAGGTCATGTCATATGAACTTTGATAAAATTGTCAAGATAAGCTCTACTCAAGCATTTAGAGATCTTCCTAAGTTAATTAAAACTACTAACACTATGTGTAAGCAATGCTAGATGGGAAAACAAACCAGAAATTATTTCTGAAGCAAACAATACAACTCTAATGGAATACTCGACTTGATACATACTAATCTATGTGGTCCATCCAAAATCAGAAGTCTACAAGGTGAAAGATACATGTTGCTTATTGATGATTACTCTAGAATGATATGGTTTGCTTTCTTAAGAGAAAAACATGACGCATTAGAAAAGTTCAAAAGCTTCAAAGCTATGGCAGAAAATGAGATAGGTTAGAAGATCAAATGCCTAAGGTTAGATAGAGGTGGTGAATTCACTTCTCAAGAATTCAATTCTTTCTGTGAAGAGCATGGAATCCGAAGACAACTATTTTCTCCCTGGACCCCTCAACAAAATGGAGTTGTTGAAAGAAAGAATAGAATCGTTCTAGACATTGCTAGAACCATGATGTTCGAAGAAAATATTTCTCATTTCTACTGGAGAGAAGTTGTAAGTACTGTTGTGTATACCATTAACCGGGCGAATGTCAACAATAACTCTGGTTACTCTACTAAGAGAAAAGCTTACCGGTGCTTTAATAAAAGATTGAAGAAAATGGTTGAAAGTGAAAATGTCAAAGTTGATGAAGATATTGTTAGACCATCCAGATGTAGTGGATATGATTCAGATGATCAACATGATAGTACTATCAATGGAAATAATGTTCAGACACAAAATAAACTTAAGATTGTACTGGTGAACCAAGAGAATCAGGAAATAGAAACTAGCAGAAGTGTAGAAGAAAGAACACAAGAACAAGAAGTTAGAGAAAATATTTAAAATCCCATGTAAGGCGAAATCATTCTGACTGTCAGATCATAGGAGATAAGAGCAAAGGTGTGCAAACTAGAAGAAGAATTTTAGAAGAGTATTGTCTAATTTCCAAAACTAAGCCTAGCAATATCAATGAAGCATGAAAATATGAATATTGGATGGAATCCATGAAAGAAGAACTAATACAGATAGAGAAAAATGATACATAGGATCTTGTTTCTAGACCTCAGAACAAAAATGTGATTGGAACCAAATGGGTGTTTCAGAATAAGTTGAATGAACAAGGTGAAGTGGTCAGAAACAAAGCAAGAATGAATTGCAAAGGGTACTCACATATGGAAGGTATTTATTTTGAAGAAACTTTTGCTCCTTTTTCTAGAATTGAAGCTGTAAGATTATTTCTTTCTTATGCTACTTTCAAGAATTACAAAATCTATCAGATGGATGTAAAGTCAACATTTCTAAATGGTGAGCTAGAAGAGGAAGTCTATGTTGAACAACCAGATGGATTTCAATTGACTGACAAAGAAAACATGGTATGTCAATTGAAGAAATCTCCATATGGACTTAAGCAAGCCCCTAGAGCTTTGTATGCTAGATTGGATAAATACTTGTTGAAACTTGGATTCAATAAAGGTACTGCTGACAATAATTTGTATTTCAAGTTAGATCAGAATAAAGAATTGATCATTGAAGTCTTTGTTGATGAAATTATTTTTGAAGGTAATGATGATTTGTGTATGAATTTTTTTGATTAAATGAAAAGTGAGTTTGAAATGTCAATGATAGGAGAGATGAAATTATTTTTAGGACTACAAATCACTTAGCTAGATGATGGGATTTTTGTATCTCGGTATAAATATGTAAAAGAGTTACTGAAAAATGTTTGGCATGGAAGAATCAAAGCCAGTTGGTACACCTATGGTAACCAAATGAAAATTTACATAGAATGATGATTATCCTAAAGAAAAACAAACAAGATATAGGTCAATGATTGGTGGATTACTCTATTTGACTCAGATCAGGCCACATATAATGAATTTTGTATGCATGGTTGCTAGATATCAAGTTGTTCCTAAAGAGTCTCATGTGACTATTGTGAAAAGAATCTTCAGATACCTGAAAGGGATAGTTGATCTTGGTCTTTGGTATTATTGATGGTGTTTTCTGCACAACAACAACTCAGATAGAATTTAGTATCCTATCTCTCTTGAAAGGTTAATCTCTATGAAAAAAGAGATAACCCCAAGGTTTCTCGGGTGTCAGGTCATGACTTGTAACAAAACAATTCGGTGATAAATGTGAAAATATTGGTAATCACAAAGGGACCTTACAAAAAAATGCTAGAAACTCTAAACTTATCAGATTTTGCAATATGATGATACTCAAATTATTGGTTTAACCAAAGTTCAAATAAATAACAAAAGATAAAGGGTTTTTGAAATCCTAAGATTAATATTCCTTTGAAAATCAAAAATACTAATGATGAAAAGCTTGGAACAGACCAATCCCTCAAAAACTAATTTCTTATCAACCCAAGCTATACCTGCAATCTCATAGGAACAGTGCAATCTTCTAAGGAATTAAAGGATTTCAGATCATGGGAATTCATTCAATCAAACTGGATAAATTCCCACAATTGAACTAAGCACACAAATATCGAGTACAGGTTGACCTTGTACAACAAACCCACAATCAAGAAGTTGCCCAAATTATGAACTTGAGATTGCTACAACACTCCAAGCACTATCGAATCATTTAAATCTAAATCTAAAATGCATTCAGAAAAGCAATTTTAAAAAATAGAATAAGAACCATGCAAGATTAATCAATCCAAAGAAGGCACCAATAATAACACAATGTCTTTCACTTGCATTGAATCACCAGTAATACAAACAATTATGATATTCTGTGTTACAACACTTGCTTGAAATACGACTAACTCCTAACTCTAACCTTCTGCTCTAATCTTCTAGTTTGTCTTCTATCTAATTCTAGCAAACTAACCAACTGTTTTACAAATGAGGTGAAATGCCATATTTATAGAGATTTCGTCCTATGCTAGCCCAAGCTAGGGTTATAAAGAACGTCGGCCACCAAACATATTGGCCTAGACAGCTCATAATAAATCACTTCCTTGCATTGAATGCATGAGGCGTCTTCCTCAAATCGACCTGGGATCTCCACAAATCCTTATTCAGAAAGAATAAACCCTACGAGTCACATCTTCCATTAATTCCTTAGCCACATGAAATAGAAGAACAATAACGTGCACGCAATGTGAGTTTGAATACGAGCCACCGATCAACAGCCGAGCTGGGCATCACGAACGACTCTGATCGAGTCAAACCAGTTTGAATTTTCCATGTCACATCATACTTAGACGAATGGCCAATGAGAAAAAATTTTGTGTATGGGCGAGTTCTACCTGCCCACGGCCAGGAAGTGTACCTGACTATATCCTATAGATCTTGCAATATCTTCAAAGTACGCTCATCCTTCCCTTTGGCCTCGACAACAAAAACCCGCCCGATCCAACCTACATTCAAAAGGGCCACAATTAATATTCATTATAGCATCAAAATACAAGTTAATCCATCAGATTCCCCAAGGCAAGGAAACTTTGCACAAGCCCAAGATAGAAGTGAAACCAAAACAAGACGGAAGCGGAGCCAAAAAAAATAGAAGCATAAACAGAACAGGCAGAGGCAGAACAAAAATAGGTGGAGGCAAGACCAATACAAAACAGAAGTGGAAACAAAACAAGTAGAGGCAGAACCAAATTAGGTAGAGGAAGAACCAAAACTATATGGAGGCAGAATCAAAACTAGCGGAGGCAAAACCAAAAATAGACAGAGGCAGAACCAAAACCGGTGAAGGTGGAACCATAAACAAAACAGAAGTGAAAACAAAATAGGTGGAGGCAGAATGGGAACTGAAATATGGACCTTGCAAAGGTTCAAAGTTCAGTTCCATTTTACGTCCCAAACCCACAAAACAAAAGAAACAAAGGGAAAAGGAAAACCAAAGAAGACCCAAGGGAGGAAACCAACCCAAAGGTTGAACGCAAGAAAAACAACGAGGAAAATAAGAAGGCAAGAGGTGGAGCCAGAACCGGAACCAGAATTGAAATATGAACCTTGTGAAGGTTCTGAGTTTAGTTCCCATCCTGATTCCACCTCTGACAAAAGGAAAACAACAAAGGAAAAAGGAAGACCAAAGCGGACCTAAGGGAGGAAACCAACCCAAAGGCCAAACACCAACAAAACAACAAAGACACGAAGGTGGAACTGGAATGGGAACTGAAACCGAACCATGAACTTTGTGAAAGTTTAGAGTTTAGTCTCATCCCACGTCTGAACATGCCAAGCAAAGGAAAGAAATTCTTAGGAGGAAAAGAACAAATCCTAAGACCCAAACAAAACACCAAGGACAAACAAAGGGAACCCACCTCCAGAGAGGACATCCACGAGACTCCATAACCACTAACTCAGAATAGGGGCACCTTAAAAAAGAGACAAGCATTTAGGAACAACACAAAGTAACCAAATCCCATGACCAAAGGACCAAAGCACCAAAGACCAAAATATCATGATTTTCAAAGACAAGATCAAAAGGTAGGGCCACAAATAAGAACCAAAAGACCATTCAAAAAGGGACCCTACTTTGAATGGGGCATGTGTTCAAAAATTGCACAACAAATGGTGACTCTGCTAGGGAAATTCTCCAGAGCATTTCAATTAAATACTAGAATCAAGAACCCAGAATCTCTGGTTCCAGTCCTTACATCAGGTCACCCTATGAACAAGGTTTCAGAAATCACAAACAAGAAAACCCTTCCTATACTTGGGTCAAATTGTGTGTGTATGCATTTTTTTCCCTTTCCTTAGTTGCAATAGGGACCAAACTTAGTCTAATAGGGCTACATAAGGATGCCAACTCCAAAAGTAACCTGGATAGAGCCTTCCTGCCAGTCAGGCATCCATAGCCCCAGTGAGGTTATCACTATGACCCTCTCTAGCATATATCTACTACCAGTTAGGCATCCATAGCCCCGATAGAGATACTAGGATACCCCTGGTAAGGTGAACATTTCTTTAAATTTCAACATTTTCTTTCCCTTTTTCTTTTTCTTTTGATATTCTCTTTGAGATCTTTTAAACTTTCCCTTTCACCTTGCAAGCAATAAAGCCCACACTTAGGGATGAGAACCACAATAGCACTGGAGAAGAATATAAGATTTTTCACCCATTCAGACCTCATAAGGACCATATGCAACCTCAGAAACTTTAAGATTTGTGTGAAAGTATGAGACCCAAATACATTCCATGATTTGACTTACTCAAGTGACTCCAATTCCAAGCATATGCAATATCAGATGAAGGAATTCCACCAACTGACTATGAAAAGATGATAAGAGTTTGTAAAAGAAATCCTTAGAATAGCCCTAGGCAAGTAGCCAGTTATATAGATGCAATAGACCCAGACGAAAGCAAGAAAACCCAAAGCAAGAGCAAAGCAAAAAGAAAAAACCAACTGAAGAAAACCTACTCTAACCAAAAGTAGAAAATGAGAAAAACAAACAAAAGAAACCGTAATCTAACCAAAGAAAAAATAGAAAAATAGAAAGGAAACCTAATCTACCTATGTACAAGGAAAGAGTTGTAAACAACTCAGGACTGGAAATAATGCTTCAAATATTTCCCATTGATAGGTAGTGGGATATTTTCTCTCGTGAGGGTTTTCAAACGAAAAGTATTATCTCCCAGAATCTCTACAATCTGATAAGGGCTAAGCCAAAGTCTGTCAAATTTTCCATGCTCGCCTTTTCAGTCATGGGCTTTATCCCAATAGAGAACCAAGTCAAAGATTCTAAATGCATTCATCTTGGCTCTCCTATCAAATCATCTCTTCACTACACCTTGATGTTTGGAAAAGTTTTATAGGGCTTCATCTCTTGTCTCTTCAAGGTGTAACAGTTCAGCCAAGTAGGCTTCACACTTGTCTTTCCCATCATAATATTCATTAATGAATTGCAAAGTAGGGATCTTTGGCTAGATGGGAAACACAGGTTCCAAACCATACACTAAGTCATAAGGAGAGGTTCCTAGGGTGTCTGGTGCAATCTGCCCAAAGAGAAAATCTAAGTTGGGTTTGCCAATCCTTAAGATTCTTCTCTAATAGCTTATGGATGACTATCAAAAGGTTCTTATTAGAGGACTCAGCTAACCCATTACCATGCAGATAGTAATTTGATGCAAATTTTACGGCAATCCCATGATCATAAGCCCAATTAGAAAACTTCAATGATGCAAAAATAGTACCATTATCACAAACCAAAGCCAATGGACATCCAAAGTGATTAATGATATCTTATTTAATGAAATTGATTACCACT